>CM071567.1:40795051-40949899 GCA_036426205.1 Ascaphus truei | reverse complement strand
GCTTTATCTGGAAAGCATAATTAATATATCTCAGAGCCATATGTTGGACACGGACACACGATGGCGATGTTCTATTTTGTGAACACCCCCCATGTATAAAAAACAAAAGAACAGGGCGCATAACGCACATAATGATGTAAAGTTTAAAAGGTGACTTTATGATTAAAAGTAAATAGTTCTGCGTACATCAAAGTGAAATAAACAAGCAGTTGGTTAATAGGTTTACCACACCAGGAGACAACCGGAGGCGACACTCTTCATTTGATCTCAGCAGGTGGTGGGTCAGCAAGCGTCTCGTCTGCTATTCACTCCACACTTGTGAAATCCAGAGTTCTCCATCTCAGGGTGGCAGATGGGTCAATCCCAAGATGAAAGTCCCGGAGCACAAGGCTCAAAGTGGCATGTACCAGCCTCAGTCAGTGTCCACACGGCTTGAACGCCACTCGCTTGCCTCTCTGTTGTCACCCCCCATGTATGCATGTCTTTATTTATAGAGCGCCATTAATGTACATGGCGCTTCACAGTAGTAATAATACACGTGACAATCATATAAATAATACAAACAGGTCATGGGAATAAGTGCTTCAGACATAAAAGTAACAGTTAGGAAGAGGAGTCCCTGCTCCGAAGAGCTTACAATCTAATTGGTAGGTAGGAAGAACGTAGAGACAGTAGGAAGGCATTCTGCTAAGTGCGTCTGAAGGGGGTCAAGCTTTATGTATCATGTGTATAGCATTAGCCACGGTGCTACTCATAAGCTTCTTTAAGCAAGTGTTTCTTAAGGTGGGTCTTAAAGGTGGATAGAGAGGGTGCTAGTCGGGTGTTGAAGGGAAGGGCATTCCAGAGGTGTGGGGCAGTCAGTGAGAAAGGTTTAAGGCGGGAGAGGGCTTTAGATACAAAGGGGGTAGAAAGACGACATCCTTGAGCAGAACGCAAGAGTCAGGATCGTGCATAGCGAGAAATTAGGGCTGAGATGTAGGGAGCAGTGTAAATCTTTAAAAGTGAGGAGGAGAATTGAGTGTGAGATGCAGGATTTGATAAGAAGCCAGGAGAGTGATTTAATCAGGAGAGACGCCGAGACAGATTTAGGAAAGAGTAGAGAGATTCTAAAAGCAGCGTTTAGGATAGATTGTAAGGGAGACAGGCGAGAGGCAGGAAGGCCGGACAGCAGGAGGTTACAGTAATCGAGATGGGAGAGAATGAGGGTCTGAGTCAGAGTTTTAGCAGTCGACACATTCATTATGATATAGATATAAATATATATAAAAAATAAATATAATCATGACGCATTACGTCTCCATAAAGGAGTTTTAGTCTGATGAGAATTTAGGTAGGTGCCAGCAAAGAACTTTCACTTCAAAAACACTTCAAGTGCAGATTGCGCAGGTCACAAGTCCAGAAGTACAGCAATACTTCCACTGTAAGCTTAAGTGGGGAGACTAGAGGACATTACTGAGAATGGCAGGATCTCTCTGTCCCAGCTTTTGCTTATATTTTGACTTATTCAAAAGCATCCTGTTTTTCAACCTATGCTTCATCTGATGAAAAGGGTCTCAAATGCATTACAGAACAACGCATGACAAACACCAACTCCAGCGAGGATTTGGAAAAGATCTGAGTCCTTCTCTGTATTAGTTTGTCTTGCACAAGGGCTGAAAACAGAAAGCATTCAAGACCCCAACTGCGGGAAACTTACCTGTGGGAGCTTCTTATCTTCATCTGAGAGACAGTCAATTGCATTGTTGAATACCTCTTCAACCATCTTTTTCTCTTCATCTGTATGTGAAAGGACACAAAGTAAAGTAACGTAAACTGTGTCCGCCACACAAAAAGTCACTAGAGATATCTATGAAACCTATTTGTCGTATTAAACCATTTATGAGAACTACACCCTTCGATGCAAAGAAACCAGAAGGGACACTTGACAATCTGTCCAAACTCTCTACATAAGAAAAATAAACGCACACACACGTAATTGTATATATTTTGTGTAGGTTATTATCGAATACCAGAGGCATTCTGGTAGATTTTGGGCTTCATTTTTTTTGATCGTTATACCCATCCTCGATGTTACCTTTGTGCATTCTGGGAAATTAAGCTCAATCACGGTCAGTAAATGTTACACTTGTTATTTTTGTGCCTTCCTTCACGTAATCATTAAAATCGGTATCTCACAGTATTGCAAACAAAAGTTTGACTGCTACAAATGTGTTGCTATATACCTCAAATACTATTACTAGGTTTCATCCAACTTTCCCTCGCTCAATGAGTCTGTACGCGTTTCCTTGGGTAGATGTCCCATTGCAAACAGGTCAAGTCAGTGAAGCTGTACCTGTGTTAAAATCTAGTTTGGACATCTGGAGTGCGTAGGCTTCACAGTCCTTCTTACTGAAGCTAAAGATAATAACAGGCTGGAAGTTTCTCTCCATGATCATCTTCACAATCTTGAAGACATTGGAGGGACCTAAAAAGGGAATATACATTTTCAAAAAACAGTGTCAGTGGGGAAGCTCACATTGTAGCACCAAAGAACTGAACGCGATTCTGCCAGCAAAAGGCAAAAGGTCTCTCTAAAAGCATTTAGTTATATTTTCAGTATTCTTTACAATTCTATTGTGGTCCAACCCCAAGACTGCCATTAGTATTGTTTTTTAATTCTGTTGACAAACAATTGTAAAATGCAACAAAATATTATGGACTTAAAAATGATATTTTAGTGGCCTTGGATGTTTTGAAAGTATTCTTTCCTCATTTATACATAATTCCCCAAACCAGGTATATTCCATGACATTCTTCATTATCATATTCAGAGCTTGGCTTTCATGCCTAAATCTCAAAAAAAAAAAAAAAAAAAATAAAGAAAAAAAAATGAGAGAAGAAGGTTTCTAATATACTGCATACAATTGGACGGTTCCATTGGCTTAACCCTTTCCGTGCAGGCGAGACCTAAAAGGACGTCCGTATTCTCCCTGTCACTCCCACACTTACCCTTTGTCCCTCCTTTGCGCCCTTTTGGGTCTCCTTTAGCTAGCTCTCCTGCGTCTCTCAGGACCTGCATCGCTGTATTAAAGTTATCGTCTCTGAAATCCCCCTGATCAACAAAAATTAGGGAACGTTAGAGAAAATGTCTATCAACGGTTAAAAACACAGTGAATACATATTTCTGTAAACAGTACAAGAACATTAATGGAGGCAGGAACAATTTACAGATGAGTTATAGGGCACTAATCAACTTTAAACGGGGCAATGTTGGTGGTGGTTTAAAATTCTCTCTCCTCTCTCCCCTCCCTTCTCCCCTCCCTCCGATCTAATTTAATTGGCCCAGAGTTTGCAGCTGAAATGCAGATGCCCTTCATCATTACCTTGTAAACCCTTCTCTTTCATAAGTTAGTCTCAAATTGCAGTCTGGAATACTAAAGAAGTCAAACCAAATTCATTAAAAAAAAAAAAAAAAAAAAACCATCGCCATATCAAGAAGCAAAAAGGTGGTATTTGATATATTTTACCACTAGGCCATGTATCCCATGTCCTTTATATGAACAATTAATTTCATACAGCCTATACGCTCATTAGAATCACACGGTTGCATCCATCTTATTCAGAATGTTAGTCACTGTCCCTGGAATGTTTTATTAGACACTTAATATATCAAGAATAACACAAAAACACCTTGCTCACCAACTAGAAAAGAATGAGATCAACGGTGCATAGGGAAAAGTCGTTAAAAAACACTGATAAGTGACAAGAAGTTGTCACTAAAAGTCCCCATAACTTGCACTCATTGTAAACAGTAGAATATACATAAAGTACCAGTTAAATAACTAGTACCACTAATATGAAATTAATACAGACACTAGCCCCTCATGTTCTGACAGGGCTTTACACTTGTGTTCACACTAGCAATCTTGTTTACCGTATACTTTCCGTTTCGTTCACATGGGGACTCTTTTATTTATTGTTTATTAGTTGTCTTTTTATGCATTCCGTCATTTTTTAGCATGTAATAAAATTGTATATGTTTTACTTGTGTTATGTGGATATTTCCCATTTGGTCTGTATTAATTTCATATTAGTGGTACTAGTTATTTAACTGGTACTTTATGTATATTCTACTGTTTACAATGAGTGCAAGTTATAGGGACTTTTAGTGACAACTTCTTGTCACTTATCAGTGTTTTTTAACTTAATATATCAATACACAAGTTAGAATTGTATGTGTTTATCTTTATTTGAATAGCGCCATCCATGTACATACTGTACAGCTTCACAGGAGTAATGCCTGTAATATGAGACATAATGGGAATAAATGCTACAGACAAAAGTAAATATTTAGGAAAAGGAGTCCCTGCCCAGAAGAGCTTACAGTCTAATATTCTCCAAATCCATAAAAGTTGGGCGCATTTCCGAATATTCTCCAATTTCCGAATATTCTCCAAAAACACACACACACACACACACACACACACACACACACACACACACACACACACACACACACACACACCTTATTCAGGGGGGGGGGGGGGGGGGGGGGGGGGGGAGGAGATCCGTGCAGGCAGCTCCCTGCACACAGTCACTGGGCAGGCAAATGTACAACTCTCCCCTCCCTCTCCATTCTCCTATCACCCCCCTACCTTCTCCTATCACCCGGGGCAGAAGGGGGCGGGACACCGCGCAGACAGAGGAGCAGGAGCAGGAATGCAGACACACACACTCACCGTGTGCTCTGCACAAAGCCCCGCCCCCGGCTTCCTCTCTGCCTGCAGCCAATCCCCTGCGGCACGGCCGGCATGAAGGAGTGATGGTGGGGAGGATAATTGCGGTGCCCCTCTAGGCAAGCCGCGGCGCACCAGGGCGCCGGGCGCACAGATTGGGAACCACTGTTATAGTGCCATCTATGGGGGGGGGTGGGGGTGTGTGTGGGTGTGTGTTCACAAACATCTTATAGTGCCATCTATTGCACTATAAGATGTTTGTGAATCACACACCCCACTATAATATGTTCTATATAAAAAGCAGTTTTAGTCCTTTGATATTTTGGTTTGTGGTACATGCCAGCAAAGAAATTTTACTTCAAAAATTATATAAAATGTAAACAGGGCACTCTGTACACATAGATAATGGGATTAATGTGGATGCTGAAGCTATCAACGCAAGTCAATAATACACCGTAGCATAAATAGGCAGGCACTCCAAAAATGGGAAACAATTGCATTTATTTTGACATTTCGCCTCCCAAATAAATTCTGTGGCCAAATAGAAAGTTACTTTCAGAACCTCTGCCTACCACATTTAATCACTGGTTCTGAATAGGACACATCACCAGACACTGCCTTCACGTTTCTCATAGGCACAACTTTTTTTAGTAGATTATGTGGAGCAAATGATTGTCTATTTGCATTTCTGTGGTATAGATATTCTGCATATGGTGAATTAAGGGTGGTTGCAAGTGGCTTGTGGATTAAGAATGGGGCATGATGGTCTGTGTTTAGCATGGAAGGAATCTAGATCATATAAACATGTATTTATTGTACCACACTACTAAGATTGTCTTTCCAATATTTGATCTATTGTTTAAACAAATGCACTGAAATTTGCATTTTAAAAAATTGTAACATTACCTGCTTATGAAGGTGGCAGATCCATTCTGCAAACTGCCGGGCATTTGGAATTGTGGCAGAAAGAAACACATAATGCACGTTATCTGGTAGAAGAATAATTGTTTCTTCCCACACTACTCCTCTTTCTGCCAAAGAACAAAAAAGATTTGAATCAACACTTTATACTCCTATATACGTATAAAATATCAAGATGCGAAACCAACCATTTTGTCAGAAGCAAATCCTGTGGACTTGCAGCTTACCTAACTAATGGGATGAATCAGAAAGGACTCTAGGGCTTCACATTTTGCTATATGTGTAGTACACCAGAACATAAGGAATAGTTGCCGGTTTCCTCTCCCGTATCTGCTAGAATAACATAGCTTTGCAATGGAACTTAAACCTGCAGTTCAAGCTGCCGTTTAAAAAAAAAATATATATATATATCATTTTTTCCCATTCAATATGTGCAGTATGTAAATAAAGGATGAGCGACTTCTGTGCGGTGTATGTATCACAATACCCTTAAGGGCATAACTGCCAGTGCTGAAAGGGCCCTCAATCCACTGCAAACTAATCCATCTCTGACAACAGTGGAACAAGTGAAGCAAGAACCATTGAAAAAGGAAACAATACCTGCATCTCTCATGTAATGAATTTCGTCAAATACAACCCAGGCAACTTCTCGCATTACTTCCGAACCTCTGTACAACATGCTACGCAAAATCTAAAACGAACACAAGTATAGAGATGCTCAAACAGCAACACAAGACACGTTTGTTGTTACTTCGAACATATATGGTTTGGCCTAATTTATCTAAAAAATGTGAAAAGGAAGGAAAACGGTGCATGGTTTGCATCGGCTTACAGGGAGAAAGCTCAGGACTGCACAGATTAGGCATTCAGGACTGGTAGGAAAAATGAGAGGAGTGTCTTTTCCAAACACCTCAGTGGTACACAAAGTAATGGACAGAAACACTTTCCAGGCCAAACAAATTGCTAGAATAAGTAGTTTTACTGGAGAGTGTAAAACAAAATGAAAATGTAAAGAAAACACTACATCACTGGAAGGCTCACAGCTCCATGGAGCAATCTACCAGCAGAAGTGGTACCAGCAGCTAGGACAAGGAACGGTAAAACAATTGAGGAGAGGGGAGGGGCAAGTTTACAGTTTTACACTAAATAGTGTTTTACCGGCTCCTACATTTTCCGAAAACTGGGTAACGGTACCCGGCCAAAATGAACCAATGTGCCCGGCCGGATACACGGCCGGCACTTACCCGCAGGGTGAGGAAGACCGCTGTGGAGGACCACGGTGACATCTGGGAGCAGCAGCAGCAGACATCCTGGTGGCGGTGGGGCCGGGGAGGAGCCGGCTGTCCAATAGAAAAGCTCCTGCTCCGTTCACATGGTCCCCGGCTCCCACTGGCATCAGTTGTGTGCTGCTCCTGCCGGCTGAACACGGATTTCTGCTGCTGCCACCAGGACATCTGCTGCTGCTCTCAGATGTCGCCACGGTCATACTCACCGGTCTTCCTCACCTTCCGTCACCGGCAGCAGGGAAGTGTTGAAGTATTTTCAGCTTCTCTGAAATTACTCTGCGCCGGTTCCGACCCGGTGCCCCCTGCTGCCAGATGCGGGTTATTTCTGGGTACTCGGTACATCACTACTAAATAGGAAAACAGGAGCAAAACTAGGCAAAGCCTTTTATATACAATTTTTTTTTTTTTATATATACACGATACAGTATTTATATTAAACTTTTTCCGCATTTAAATCAATAAAGGTAATGAGTAGGACTGAGTAGGACAGAGCATGAGGAACTAGAGAATGAACAAGAGAGAATAGGGCTGAAAACCAGGAAGACGCGATTGCTGTGTAAGTGCTGTGTACGGAGGGATCAGTTGCCCGGAGACCCCAATAAACCCCGGCGGACCACACTGAATATTACCTATGTTAAGATACCAAAGACTCAACAATGCTATCAATATTAAAAATATAAGTGCTGATAAATGTGGGATTATACATAAAGTCGGTTCTGCAGAAATGCGCCAAAAGCTTGTACATGCTGGGACGCGCCTCACTGCCACATAGATTTATCAAACACACAAAAAGTAGATTACCTCTGTTGTCATAATAAGACAGGAGGCGGTTGGGTTGATCGTAACATCTCCAGTCATTAATCCAACATCCTGAAACTCTTCGTACATCTCACGGTATTTTTGATTACTGAGCGCTTTAATGGGGCTGGTGAAAATGACACGCTGTTTCTCACGCAAAGCCAGGGCAATGGCATATCTGTAACATAACCAAATACAGAGAAGTCAGGGAACAGAGTGATGTTTGGGAAAGGAATGACAATTATGAATGTAGCAGCTTCTACTAGAGCCAACATCAAGTAAGCAGTGGTGTGTTTAGTAAATCAGGTGCAGGTGGTTGACATTTAATATTAAAAAAAAAGGTTGTGTGTTATTGAAGTGTTTTCAGGTAATACTTTAAACGTTTAATGTCTCTGTAGTAAGCAGGGTTTATGAAGATCTAGGCCTAATCTCTTCTGTGGTGAAACCGTTGCCAAATAAATTAATACACAGGTTGATCAAGACGTCATCCACTTTGTTGCTATGTTTGGCTAATGATAACATCATAATTAGTTTGAAGAGAGACGTACAATAATTAACAGATAAGATTACAATTAAACAGACCTGAAGAAAATAGGTCAACAGTTACACTGTAAAAGGCGACTGATTCTTACTAATCAGGGCAATTAAATTAATAGTTTTAAAACAAATTGTGAACCTGCTCCTCCTTTAGCTTCGACCATAACCCCTAAAATGCTTATAACCCATCAATCAGACACTGGTACCATGGAGGAAAAAACACTCATCAGTTCTGACTGGGGGAATCTTCACATCGGTACAAGTGCTGAAGCAAGTTTACATTAACCTCTCACTGATTAGAGGCTGTATATAAGAGGGTAACAAGTGTGAGGATATATAGATATACACGCACACTAAAAGAGTATAAGCGTTCTCATCTAGAATATTGTAATATTCTGCGGAGCAAAGTATGTCAGGAAGCAGGGGGGGGGGTTTGAAATCAATGCGGTTCAGCTCGAGACCCCGTGCTTCCAACTTACAATAATAAATAAAATAAAAAAACAATGTGTCGCCAGGAGTGCTTCTTAAACTATCAGATAATATTCTTCTTACAGCCTTAAACGCTGAAGCATGCAAAACATTTTTTTTAATGATTATAAATCGACTTTTCAATGCAATATTTTATCAATGCAATCACCCATAAAAGTGAAATATGTATTTGTTACTTTCCAGTGAAGGGAATATGGTTAATTTTACCGGCTCCTGATCTTCTGCTATTTATTGCCCTATTTATGTACTTGGCGAAGGATGATATCATAAATATTAAAAAAAAAAACAAAAAAAAAAAATGGAGGATAACCATTTGTTTTGTAGATATACGAGATCAAACAATCTAATCGTAAGAAAATGTGCTTACCGTGAAATCTTTGAGGTTGAAAATATTAATTAAAAAATATTCTCACTTCTGTGAGTTTATTAAGGAAGGTGTCAAATCACACATAACTGCTGCCATTAGTTCATCTTGATCATAAAAAGGAACTGCCCTTATAGCTCCTACTCTTTGCATGTCAGTGTAAGATATTGCCCTCATGGGTAAGAGTCTATGGTCTGTGTGCTCTACTCCTGCCAACTTGTTTTGAAAGTACAGAAACCTCTTTAAAGAGAATGTAGGATTACTTACTCCGCACACACAGTTTTCCCAGCAGATGTGTGAGCAGACACCAGGACAGACTGATTGTTATCTATGCATAGAAGGGCTTCTCTTTGGAAAGAGTCAAGTACAAAGGGGTATTCCTGCAAATAAATTAAACAAAAGTTGGGTTACCACTTCAATCAGCTCTAAGCAATCCTGAGATGCCCCTACTGTGAAAGTTAGGCTACGAATAATAATGCTTCTAACTCACAGCTAAAGCGGTCACTGAAGAGCATTAACGATAGGTTAGAAGTATTATTAGTATTAATATACATATTTTTATAGGAACTGTTCTACACATTTAAACTGAGAAAAAAAGAATGGTAAATAACAAACAAAAAAAAGTTACTGGAAATTAATGAGGTGCCATTCAAACAAGTGGAATCTTATTGGAAGCACTGAATATTAATGTATGTAGTTCAGGCACCTCATTTAGAACATTACAAATACATATTTCTTATATTGCTCTTTCATATTTGTGAAGTCATTTCAGCATTTCACAGAGTAGCTTTCCAGAAATAGCTCACAAATCTACTTTAGGCTCTTGGTGCGTATAAAGCATAGGAACAGTGTACAGAAATATGTTTTCCCTGCCCAATTTATAATGACATAAGAACTCAAAAGTAATGCTGGTGCAAAAACATAAGCCCTCCCTGCGCAGGTTTCTCATAACAGTACGATTCATGTCCAATAAGGGGAAGAAGTGTCTTGGTCCCACAATCCGCTTTTCACTAGAAAGGTTTTCATCACACCCATGAAATGCTAATAAAGAAAAAAAAGGTTGCTTACAAGCAATGGTAATTTAAGTGTATTTCCCCATACACTTAGGCGTTTATTAGAGGTCCCCCTCTCAGAAAAGGTATAAATGGTTGGAGTAGTTCTCTCACTCCATCCCATAAAATTGAAGTAAAGTGAGGAGCACTACCACAACGACAAAGAAAGGGAATGCGGTCAAGAGGCGACTATGAGAAACGCATAGATGCGGTTTTTACCTCTAAACCCATGTGATTTAATAAATATATTTTTACTGGAGTCACCTCTTGATCTCATTCTCCCTTTTTTTTGGCGTTGTGGTAGTGCTCTTCACTTCACTTTTCTTGGATCTCAACTTCAGCAGGTAGCACGCACGTTGGAATCTCCCGGTTGATCAAGAGGACGCACAACGGGTGCCCAGGAATAACGAGTGGTCTATTCTAATGGATATACTCCTGTCTCAAGTTTAAGGTTCTCAGTTTACAAGTGCTGGAAGATGTTTATTACGCCGTAAAGTTTGGTGGCCATATTTGGACTCCATTAGGCGTTATTCCTCCTCTTCTAAACCATTGCACACTCTCTACATCTCTATTAAGGATATTCCGGACATTATGTTGCTTATAACATTATATACTTGGAGCCCATACTCAGTCTGTGCCATATTGGACTATATCTTGATCTTACGTGCCTTTTTGTATTCAGTATTTTGTGCCAAGCTAAACACATACGATGTCCAAAAATCTGTAAGAAAAGTGATGAGGGGACATTTAAAAAAACAAAAAAAAAACACAGTAACATATCGGTCCATTACAAACCTTCGCTGCTTTCCCAACTCGTGGCTTAAGGGGCGTGAATTCTTCATGTGCAGGAAGAGCAACCTAAAGAGAGACAAAAACGAGGAAGAAGTTCAGTTTAATAAAAAGCTACACGTGAAAAGGAGCATTTCATAAACAGATATGGGTATAATTCCAATATATTGATTAGCATCATCAAATCTATTTTGTAGTTCTCGGTAACACATACTATAAAAACACGAGTTAGAAAGGGCCGACGGAAAGATCAGCGGATGCCGACGTGCTCTTCACAGAACTGTATGCATTTATACAAGATAAAGCAGGAAGGCAATCCTGACACTGGCTCCACCACAGAAGGTCCAGGACAGCAGACAACTGGAGGAAGGGAAACTGAGTGTTTCACAAGCACCAATAAGAGACAATCAGTTTTTTGGTAGAGGTGAAAAAAAAATTCACACAGACACTATAGTAAAGTCAATGAATACCAAAGACTATGCCGCACTAACCGCGTCACAAAGCAGTTACTGCATTTATTTGCTTAATGCCAAACGCGCGCTATGCATTTCGTGTGGTCAACATTAAGCAAATAAATGCAGTGACTGCTTCGTGACGCGGTTAGAGTGCGGCACCTTCTTTGGTATTCTGGGATTGTACTGAAGCCTGTTTGGTCAGAACACCACAAGACGCCAGCGCCAAGGTGGAGAGAGAAAAAAAAAACTAGTCAGCACCAGAGGTTGTTATTTTGACTATAGTGAAGCACACAATAGCATGCCAACATCGACTTAGACACACACCACTTGACTGTGAGCCAACATAACACAATGTATACAGGATCCTCAAGCCTTATTGCAGGCCCTCAGTGTCCTCTCAGGTTGGCTCGTGTTGCCAGGAAAAGAACAATAAGACGGAACAATTTGTTAATCACCGGTTATGATTTAGAATAGCCGGCACTGCAAATGTAAGCACGGACATAAAATACATCACTTGTATACCGCTTACCTCATGTGTGCAACCATCAATCGTTTCCACGGCCTGCACTTTTATTCTTGGCATTAAGTCTACCAGGCTACAGAGGAACAAGAAACCCAAGTGAACACAAATGAACAATGGAAGAAAATATGCTACTTCAGAGTTATGGCTGCAACGAGTCCATCATCAGAGATCGTCACTATACCAGGGAATCTATGTGGAGTCTGGAAACCTCATCTAAACTACAGACCAAAAATGATGACAGCGATTAGCATATTTAAAGCATCGGTAAGTGAACATTTCACAGTGAAATGCAGTAAAAGTAACTAAATATTTCCATCTATAGGCTCCTCGTGGAAATCATAAGAAAAAAAAGGCTACGATGATAAGCATAGAAAATAGGCATTTGCAGTTAACTGCTAAAGCCCTTTGTGAGATATCACATAAATTATGACTACCAGGCGATGTTTTACTGTACCCCAAAAAGAGATTAAGGAGTTAGGAATATACAGCAACAAGAAAGCTTACTACAATGTAGATATACTATCAATAAATGTATGTAGACAAGACAGTAATGACCAACAGAATTCAGTTTCAAATACACAAAATACTAGGATATCACCTCAAACAAGTGAAAGAGTCTGAATTAAAAACTGTAAATTCCAACTTTTAGGAAAACACTCCCCCCCACCCCCCAAATTGGAGACCTTATTTTACAGAGTTTTCACCAGTTATAGGCTGTTTATTGGGTTATCCAGAATAGCACCAATAAAAATACAGCAATTAAACAACTGAAACGATCGATACTTTTTTGTTTTGGTTTCGCAGCTACACACATTTAGGTCGAAATGCTAAAAAGACTAAATATATAAAATCGCTTGTGCTAGGGGTCCATAGATTAAGATAAAATATTGCAATATTCTGCCTGCTGCAAAGATCAGGACTTCTACATGAAGTATGTGAAAATGAGGATATTCACAAGAGCACTTCAAAGTATCTCTTTCCTACAGCTTGTAGGGCAGAGATACAAAAGACCCCAAAAATATGCACTCAAGGCGCCTAACAATTTAGAAAATTGTATAGTAGGAGCCGTAGGGGAGGAGTAGTACATTCCAAGAGTAAATTGTAGAGGCAAAGCGAATACCCGTTAAATGATAATGATTGGAGATCAATAAAAGCAGTTTATTACTGTAATAAATTAAAATAGAGCCGGGTACAATGCCAAATGAAATACTGAAGTTTACTTTGCCTAGGTAAGCTACAGTCTGTGACTGTGCTGGCTGAACCAAATGTAGTCAATGAAGGAGGCAAGGCACTGCGGATTTCTATCAAGCTATTTATTGGTGTGCAGCTATTTCCAATGCTAGTGAACCAAAGGTAGTGACAGCAGTTGCAACAGTGAACACCATAGGCCTGGGACATAGTAAGCGCTTAGGTGCTGCTGCTCGCTCTTGCTTGCTACCGCTCGCAATACCAGGAGCTTTTTGCTGTCCTGGCAGAGGAGACAGCAAGCGTGCTTGGGAGGCGGGTATCACTGTGTGTGTGTCACTTTGAAGTGGTCTGTGTGTTTGTGTGTCACTGGGGAACCTGTGTGTGAGTGTGTGTGTATATTATATAATATTTTAAAAATTAAAAAAACCGACATGTGAGAATTATTTATTAACATTGTGCAACTTTGATATACACACACACACACACACACACACACCCACACACACACCACCACAGCACACAGCACACACCACACACACACAACCACACACACACACACACACACACTCTTCTGTGCTTACAATGCCGGACCGGCTGCAGACCCATTGGATTGGAGCAGTCACGTGACCACTCCTCCGCTTCCCCGAGCAAATTTCAAACTTGCCTGGCTCTGGGAAGTTTCTCAGCCTCCGCACGCATCAGCAAGCATGCAGAGGGAGAAACTATAGCCTCGCCGATAACAGATGCAGGGGCTTTGTGCATCTGTTCAGCGCGGCTCAGCGACGCTGAGTGCACTATGTCCTGGGCCTAAGTGTTGACTAAAGCAGACAGCAGCATGCGGGTGCCACAGAGCTAGATCATTCTGTCTGTGTACAGCTTAATGATGTAATCTGCATATTGGTACAGGCCGGTAACGATCATAGTGTGCAGCTGGTCCCTGCAGGTAAGTGAATATGCTTTGTGTAATAGTGCACTTACAGGAGTGACCTCTACACTACAGTGGCCACAGTGTAGCCGTTACTATACACCACTATTGCTGCTTAAGGCAGCTGGCATTATCAAGACTCAGTATAGTATTGGTAGCAATTCTCACAGCCGCCTCCAGCATAAAGTCATTTCAAAACTTCAGCTGTCTCCAATTTAATCTTGTCTGTAACAGTTACACATGCCGATAACAAACCTCTAACTGTCCATGAAATGCCTGTAAATTGAATGTATAACCGCTGTTCATGTATTGTCACCATAACTCTGTGCCCAGGATATACTTTAAAAAACGACAGGTAACGCTCAATGTATTATTTCCTGATGAAACATTTGATAAATACATTTTTTTTTTCTAAACAAAACATCTTACGTCACGTTATCGGAGGACGATGGTTCCAGTTTTGGTTTCTTCCCAAAAATATTCTCATCTGCGCCATCAACATTGCCCACATCTCGCTTGGTCTTCTCCACGGGGCCCGTGAGCACAGCTTGAGGTTTAGCATTTCGTTTCCTAAAAAAAAAATGTAGCATCCAAAGTTATTTTGCTTGTTTGTTTCAGTTTTTGACCTGGATTCAGATTGTACAGTAACGAAAGAGGTAGAGGCCAATTTAAATCGGCAAGGAGGATTAATAATGCAGCAGACTAAATAAGAGGCGTGTTCAGTCCAACCTGTACCATCCTATCCAGCACCCTGAGTGCTAATAATCTGGTAGAAAATGATTGCCACGTAATAGGGGAGAGAGAGGATGTTACAGCTGCGTGCAGGGGATACTTCTTTAATAAAAATGTGCTGAATTACACATTATGGCCCATATTTAGCAAGCGCTGCAGTGCGGTGTCATAAAACACCTTCCTGCTCTGGGATACATTTTACAGCGTCTTCCAGCATAACAACGCTTAGAGCGACGCGGTTAAACACATTAAGTCTATGCGAACGCCCATAGACTGCACGCAAGCAACGGCACGGCTAGTCTTTCACGAGACATTTTTTTATTTTGTCTCACGACTGCCGGGTCACGTGAGTGGTTCAGCCAATAAAGGCGAACCGCTCATGTGACATGGACCCGCCTCCCCGTCGCGCTTGGAAGACAGGCGCGCGTGACATCATGGGCACGGCCATAGAAAGTCTACGGGTCTCTCTCAAGCAAAAGCTCTCCATGGTAATAATGAGCACCCATGTACTGGAGGGGAGGTTTTGGCAATAGGAACACACAGGAATGTATTCAGAACTTAAAATAGCGTTCGTCCACATGAGAAATTGTATAACATACAACACATACACAACAGAAAGCGTTCCACATGTCTAATTGCATTGACAAGACAAACAACATTAACACGCAGCACTACTTATAGATAATATACACAGTGACATCTGAAAAACACTTTTCAGGGAGGTTTGATAGGCAAATGTGGGAGATATTTACCCCATCACTTGCATTGGAGGGGGGTCCATCCCCCCCAAACACACAGCTTAAACTTTAGGAAAATGGACACCGTGAAAAAGGCAACTATATTGTAGTCACAAGAAGAATCAATGTTTTGATAAACGGGTTGTGCCCATATGCAAATGGTTCTTGTTAAGACTATAATAAAGCCAACTTCTTCACCTGTCAGAGTGCGCAGTCTCCATTCTTCTAAAGCATGTGTTTGGGTGATGTGTGATTTTTAATACCGTTATTATGGCATGTGCACATGGCAGTGCGATATATAGATATAAATATATATATATATATAGATATATATATATATACATATACACACACACACATTTGTGAGGTTATGTCTATTGCTGTATTTTACTATACAGTATTATTTATTTGTACTTATAACATGTTTTTATCAGGAAGCAGAAATACATTGAGTTACCTCTCGTTGCGCCAGAATATATGCACACACGTGTTTATAGACAGACAGAGACACACTGCCATAGAAAGATAGACACACACACTGCCATAGACAACCTCACCCCCCCCCCCCTCCCTCCCCTCACCCGGTCTTGCTGGGCGGCCCGGCCGCGGCTTGCTGCTGCTGCTCTTTCTTCTTCTTGCTGTTGGCTCCGGGCTGCTCCTCGTCGAACACACTGAACAGATCGTCCCCGAACGCGTCCGCCATCTTCCCCCCGCGAGACCTCGGCAGCAAGGGCGCGCAGACACCGGACAACGGCAACCCCGAGGGGAACAAAATAACAAGAACAGTTTGCGGTCAGTCCGCCCTCTCCTTCCCCCTCTGACACCGAGCGGCGCCCACAAAGCGGAAGCGAAATGTGAGAGCGCTACGATCACGTGTAGGAGTTGTCGCTGCGGGATGACGGGCTTGGCGCTCCTGTGACGCGCTGTCTGTGCGGGAGGAGGAGGAGCGCAGTAGCAGCAGCGGTGGTGGTGGTAAGGAGCCAGGGCCGGTGTGTCGAGGAGACGGGGAAGACAGAGTGGTGACGTCGGCAGCGTGGGGTTTTTACGTCGCTTGACGTCAACTGCGCCGGGCCCGGGTGTGATGGGCAGGAGGCAGGCGGGAGACCTGTGACCGGCGAGGAGGGAATCACAGTCAGGTACAGGGGGGACATCACAGCGTGGTGCAGGGGGGAGGGAATCAGTATGGTGCAGGTACAGGGGGGAGGGAATCAGTATGGTGCAGGTGCAGGGGGGAGGGAATCAGTATGGTGCAGGTACAGGGGGGAGGGAATCAGTATGGTGCAGGTACAGGGGGGAGGGAATCAGTATGGTGCAGGTACAGGGGGGAGGGAATCAGTATGGTGCAGGTACAGGGGGGAGGGAATCAGTATGGTGCAGGTACCGTGACCGCCTCATGTCACCCGGATCAGGCGTCACTGACAACAAGGGACCCGTCACTTTAACACCTTCAGTGCAGCACAGGGTGGTGTGTGTGTGTGTATATATATATATATATATATATATATATATATATATATATATTCATGCTTTCTTACTCGACGCAGGAATGGTAATATTGTGTGTATATAAATATAAATATATATACACACACACACACACTATTACCATTCTTGCGTCGGGTAAGAAGAAACAGCACTCACATCCAATAGTCCAAAATGATTGTATTAGGCATATACAAAAAGTCGCCCAATTGGATTATTGGATGTGAGTGCTGTCTCTTAGCGGACGCAAGAATGGTAATATTGTTTACATTGTCTATATGGGACTAGCACCGCCACTATATCGCTATGCAGAGTGCCGGCTAACATACTTTTATTTTATATACATACAGTGTTCGACAAATCCATTCACCTACAGGCTCGTGGCGACTGGATTTGAAACCGTGGCGACCTCCTCATGGCCGCCCAAGCAGGGCGGGATTGGGGACGGGACTAGGTGGCGAGTAGATTTTTGGGTGATTTGTCAACCACTGTGTATATGTGTATATATATATATATATATATATATATATATATATATATATTATTTATTTATTTTTTCTCAACATATAAATATACATTAGTTGAATTAATCTCTTGACAATTAAGAGAGAAAAAGAAATGTATGTATGCTTACAAGCATATAAATTTGTGGAAAAAAATCCCAATAAATGCCCTGACATGTAAGACCTACATTTGTTACCCTCCTATGGCTGGGAGGCCTCTGTGCTTCTGTCTATGCCATGCTTTTTGCCTCATTTTTGAGTGAATCATTGAAGATTGATCCAAGAACACAGAGGAACTGTCTAACAAATGTCAGTCCTACATTGGCCCCATGTCAGGGCATTTATTGTGATATTTTTCACACGTTTATATGCTTGTAAACCTTACTATAGATATATTTTCCTTAATTTTGGGGTTGATCGACCTCCGCTCCCTGTGTGTGTGTGTGTACATATACATATACACCTTGTGTAAAAAAGCTGGCACACCAAATGGTACAATAAATGTCTTTACTAGCTTAGCTCAACGTTTCAGCTTCGTTGGAGCTTTGTATAAGAATACCATATCGCCATTTTGTATTTTAATTCCTTTTCACTACCATTGCACTGCATTGACCTAGGTAGCAAAGTGGCTCACTTATCCACATTGATATATATATTATATATATATATATATTAATATATATATATTATATATATATATATAATATATATATATATATTATATAATATATATAATAATCAATCAATCTCTCTCATCAATGTTATGGCCCACTTGAGAAGTTACACGTGCCAGCTCATCAGTATGGCTGGTATAATTTCATACATGAATGCTTGCTATTAGCAGACCAGGAGAAGAGACCTGTGAGGTTTAGAAAACTCTGCTTGATCTTTTATAAAGAATTCTCATTGGGATCCGTCAAGCACTGCTTACAAATCTATGCTTCTCTGGGACAAATGCAGACAATGCAGTGTAAAGTACTGTTACTTATCTTCAGCAAGTAAAAAAAACAATGTTTTTGGGTCGGTTATGCCTTTCTTCCAGTGAACACACTAATATCATCAGAAGTGTCAATTTAGCCAGCGATTCTTTTCTCCCAGATTTGTACAGTGTCAGTTAGGTTGGCATGTTAGGGTTTGGGTTAGGCTAGCCTGTTGGGGTATAGCTTAGGCTGAACAAGTCTTTTATTTATCATGCTGCCAGTTCTATAAAGCTGAATTAATCATGTTTTTTATCCGGCTGCCAGGCAAGACACAGGTAATCTTCTGAGCATCTACAACCATGGGTGGTAAAAATAAGAAAAACCGGCACAGCAACTCTGCCATCCAGGGCGCCATTGCTACAGCGAACAGGTCCAGGGCGGCCGCTGAACAGGGGGCTGCTGGGGAGGATGCATCTAAGAAACAGGCACCCAAACCTGTTAACATGGCAAATGCAAGCAAGGAGGCCAGGAGCAAGCAAGGTACTGACAGCACCATCAGCAATCAACAGAGGGATCTCTTATTAAAATGAAATAGAGGCACGAGGGAGCTGTCTGACATCCAATAAGTTTCTTGTTTATTGGCCTATCCATTGACTTTTTTTCCCCTTTAAATATACAGTACCCATTAATCCAGGGGTGGCCAACTCCCGACCCCGTAGGCCACCAGATCAGGTTCTCAGGATGTCCCAAAGGTGCTGAAGCAGGGACACCCTGAAAACCTGGCCTGTTGGCGGCCCTTGAGGACTGGAGTTGGCCACTCCTGCTCTACTCCCATTTAAAATAAAACATGCGCTGTGTATCAAGGCAAAACTGGGGCATTTATGGGGCAAAAAAAATCACCCTAGAGGAGTTCTGTGGGGGCGTTTCTTTGATGCATCTGGTGCAGTTTTTTTTTGCCTTGATATATCTGGGCCATTAGCCCATTTTTCCTAAGCAGTGCTATTGTGTGAGGCACCTTCCAGTGCAGAACGTGTATGCTTCAGATGGTGTCTTATGGAATAGCACCACTTAGTCAATATGGACCATATTATTTTATATTCGCAACGTCACACACAGTTTCTACAGTACTATTCCATTTTCCTTTTTTATTATTTACCACTGGTTATTTATTTGCAGATTCTGATCACTTTTAAATGGCTATTTTCTCATTGCATAGAGGAGATGGGAGAGGGGCCTAAAATAATTGCTAAAATGCGTGTTATGTGCTTTTTGAAGAGGAAAGTAAAAAACATGACACGTTTTGTACGAGTTGTTTGAACTTTGATTTTCTGTGTATTCAACAAGATTTTGGATTGACTGCACCGTAAATACATTGTAGGTGTCTGGCAGGGAAAAGGTGCCCTTGTTGGTCTTTCTGTAATCCTAAATCTCACGTCTGTTTGTCTTGTTTAGGTCCAAAAACGTACAGTTTCGCATCCTCCGCTGATTCAAGTGCTTCTGGAAATCGTGATAAATCCATCTTAAAGGTTAGTAAATATGTGTTAGTTATTTTAACATGCCCAGTGTCCTGGGGCTTTTTCAGAGCAAACTCTCCACTTGGATTTGCATCCATGACGTGGATGTGTGTCTACTTTGTACTGGGCTCAGTGCACCAACCATAGATTACTTTGGTTCATAAAGGCCATTGTTTCCCAACCTGTATTGCAGTGCACCCCCTTCTAGCAAATATTTGTTCCGCGAGCCCCTAATTAATACATTTATTGCCTACTCGTCAGACTATTGCTAACAAAACGGTGTGACTGATCCCAGGCAGTAGTGTCCTGAGCTGGTGGGGTGGGGGGACCACACACTTATTACGGCCCCAAACTGTATCTCAGTATGTGCAGGCAGCATGGGTGCTATAGCTGTCACTTACAATGTGTTAGTGGTGTGAATGCAAATCATTGTAGGGAGCATCAATAGAAGCTCCTGCTGAAATTGACAGCTGTACCACCCACGCTGTGTACAGTTTGGGACCTTACTAAGTGCACAGTCCCCCCACGGTTTCATGATGTTTAATACAGATACATATAAGGTTATGCATTTGGGAAACAAGAATAAACAGGCTACTTACAAATGATATGGGGCAAATTAGGCCAATCCTTGAAGGAGAAGGATTTAGGAGTTCTTATAGACAGCAGGATTAGCAATAGTGCCCAATGTCAGGCAGTAGCTGCAAAAGCAAATAAGACCTTATCTTGCATTAAACGGGGAATGGATGGAAGGGAAGTAAACATAATTATGCCCCTTTATAAAGCATTAGTAAGACCACACTTTGAATATAGAGTACAGCTTTGGGCACCACTCTATAAAAAAACCATTGTGGAACTAGAAAAATTGCAGAGAAGAGCGACCAAATTAATACATGGGATGGATACTCTGATTTATGAGGAGTGGCTAGCTAAATTAGATTTGTTTACATTAGAAAAGGTGCATCTAAAACGGGATATGATAACTATATACAAATATACTCGGGACAATACAAGGAGCTTTCAAAAGAACTATTCATCCCAAGGGTAGTACAAACGACACTGGGTCATCCCTTAAGGTTGGAGGAAAGGAGATTTCTCCAGCAACAAAGGAAAGGGTTCTTTACATAAGGGCAGTAAAAATGTGGAATTCATTAACCCATGGAGACTCAGATGGCAGATACAATAGAGATCTTGGAAATCTTTTTAGAAAGGAAAGGTATACAAGGATATACCAAATAAACATGGGAAGGATGTTGATCCAGGGAGAAATCTGATTGCCAGTATTTGGAGTCGAGAAGGAATTTATTTTTCCCATTATGAGACAGCATTGGATAATGTTTCACAGGTGTTTTTTTGTTTTCCTTCCTCTGGATCAAAATATTGTAAATACAAATATTGTATATGTATCTGTTGTCTAAATTCAGCATAAGTTGAACTTAGTTCGTTTTTGAAGTGAAACTTCTTTAGTGGCACCTATTCTGATGGGGTAAAACGGGAGAGATGGGGGACAAATGTGAAACGGAAGTGACGTCACGACTCCCCCATCCCTCCCCCCCACATGCCTGCTGTGACATGCGGCGGTGGCGATAGCCGCCGGCGCCGCTCCTAACGGCTACCGTTCCCCCCATGCACCCGCTGGGACATGCGGCGGCTATCGTCGGCGCCGCTCCTAACGGCCGCCCTTAACCCCACACGTCCGCTGCCATGGGTGTTCAAAGATGGCTGGCGCAGAGCTTGCGGTGCTGCGGGTGTGGGTGTAGTTAGATGGCGGAAGCCCCGCAAGTCCTCCGGCTGTGAGAGGAGGAGCCGCTGCTCAGCCTCTCTCCTCACTAACTCCGCTTCCCCTTCCCTGTATCCCGCTGACTGAGCGGCCCCGTCGGAGGAGAGCCGCCATTCCCCCCACACGTCCACACAGGCATGGGAGGTTGAGGCGCATGCGCAGATTTGACCGCTGAGTCCCTCAGGCCAGGAAGCTATCTGCATCCATTGATGCGGGGCAGCGCATGCGCAGAGTCGCCCGCCCCTCGTAGCAGCGTCGGAGGCTGAAGCGGAGGCGGCGCCGAGAGGAGATTCGGCTGTCCCCATCCCTCCCCGATCCACGCGATTCAACGAGGACAGGACAGCACAGCATGGGGGGTGCTCGCCTCTCACCTCTCACGGCTCCGGTAACGCGGGAAGCGGGGGTTTGAGTGCGCTGCTTCCAACGCAGCATTGCCGAGGGGGGGGGGCTCTCAATCACAGTATCTGCCCCTCAAATACGCGGGGCCCGGTGTGGCCGCGTCTCCCTGGGGGTGAGGGTGGGGGTGGGGGGGAGGAGAGACTCAGACAGAGCCGCCGCGGGTCCGCAGCTCTGCCTGGGGTGGGGGGAGTCAGGAGAGAGGGGGCAGGACACAGAAAGAGAGACACAGATACACTGACTGACACACACACATACACACACTGACTGACACACATACACACACTGACACACACACACATTGACTGACTGACTGACACACACACACACACACACACACACTGACTCACACACACACACACACACTGACTCACACACACACACACACACACACACACACACACACACACACACACACTGACTAACACACACACACTGACTGACACACACACACAGATTCTGACACACACACACACACACACTACTACACACCACACACACACCACACACCACACACACACACACACACACACACACACACACACACACCACACACGACTACACACACACACACTGACTGACTGACACACACAACACACACACCCTGACTAGACACACACACACACACACACACAAATGACACACCCTGACACACACACACACACACATGACGACACACACCTGACTGACTGACTGACTGACACACACCACACACGACTGTACACCACACACACTGACTGACACACACACACACGACTGAACCACACACACACACACCTGACCCACCACTGACTGACACAACACACACTGACTGACACACACACACAACTGACTACACACACAACCACGCTGACTGACACACACACACACAACTGACTGACACAACACACACAACACACTGACTACAACACACACACCACCACTGCACACACACACACACACTGACTGACAACACACACACACACAACACCACACACACACCCACACACCACACACTGACTGACACACACCCACTGGCTGACACACACACACACACACACACACTGACTGACACAAACACACGCACACTGACTACACACACATACACTCACTGACGCGACACAGAGAGACATTCACACAACACAGAGATAGAGAGACATACACTGACACACACAAACACATTGACTGACACACACATTGACTGACACACACACCACACACACAACACACACACACACACACACACAAACACCACACACACACACCACCACACACACACACACTGACTGACAACACTCACTTACTCACACTTCAACGCACACACTGAACTGACACCACATGCAACACACTGATGAACCATTGCACACACTGACTGACACACATGCACACACTGACACACATGCACACACTGACACACATGCACACACTGACCGACACACATACACACACTGACCGACACACATACACACACTGACCGGCACAGATATATACACTGACTGACACACACACACAAACAAACACACATACATACTCTCTGACTGACACACATACATACTCACTGACTGACACATACACTGACTGACACGTGTGCCGAGCACGCGCGTTATAAGTCAATTTCTGTGACAAAAGTCAAAGAAGTTTCACTTACTATGCGCGTGCACAGCACACACAGCTTTTTTTTCAACCTCATCTACTATGTAACTATGTGAAATGCAGCTGTTTTCGTATTGAGAAACTGGAATTATTTCTGCGCCTGTCCAAGTTAGAGCCTCGTGTCCAACCTAGTTCTCTGTGACATGTGGAAATGACTTGTTTCCCTTTTATTTGTTCAAAGCTGAAATGTTTTAAAGAAGGGCATCCATGAATCACTTTGATCTGAATCATTTAACACTAACAGGTGGTGATTGAAAGCAAGATGGAGAAGAGAATAATTTCATTAATCAACGAACACAAAGAGCTGAATTGTAACAAAGGAACCGTGTCTGGCAGATTGACTTCTAAGAAGTTACTGGTTTGTAATTCTGTTTTGGTTTTCATGTCACTGTCACATTTCCGTTGTAGTGTTGTGTCCTGTTTTGGATAGAACGTCATTTAACAAGGCTTCTACTTGTTCATTTATAGTGACGTTCCATTACACAATATATACTTGCAATCGAGTCTAATCACTTAATCGTAAGATCTAAGACCTCTACCACAGACTTCCTATATTTGGGAAATATATATTTAGTAGCTTTTTTTTAAGATTAGACATAACTCCTATTTATGAGATGAAATGGCAGAGAAATCTCAAATCGCCATCATGTGAAAAGCAAGATAACGGTGACTGTACAAATCATCAAATCACCGGTAGTGCCCTTTAACGGAGCAATCCGGGTGCCTTAAAATGTGTAATTTTTTTGATGCAGGGGGTCTCCGGTGCTGAGCCTCATTCATTTCAGCTCTGGGGACCACGTGCTTCCGGAGACACTTATCTCTGTAGTGGGGGCCGGTAGCTGCTCCGGCTGAGCTAGCTGGGCTTAAAGTGTAAAGCTCTCACATCACGCGGACCAGTAGGAAGCCGGTCCTGATGTCATCGCTTCCTCTTGGCCAGCAGTGCGCGGGAGGTTTGAAACTCTGCTATTACATGAACCCTTCTAGCCGAGCGGCTACCAGCACCCTGTACGGAGGCAAGTATGTTCGGATGCAGGCGGTCCTCGGAGCTGAAATGAATGGGGTTCAGCTCCGGAGACCCCCTGCTTCAATCCTGGGTAAAACCAAAAAAATGCATGGACTGCAGCTTTAATGCACTAAAGGGGATTAAAGGTAGTATCATTTAACCTATTAGAAGGGACATGTCATTTAATGAACAGATCTCATTTATTTGAAGTTGTGGTGTTACCTCTAGGATCTGTACCTGGCCTTGCAAGAGTTTAGCTTTAAGGCAGAGCACATTGAAGAAGCAATGACAAACACTGTGCTATATGGAGGAGATCTTCACTCCGCACTGGACTGGCTGTGCCTAAATCTGCCAGACGGTAAGCAGGAAATCACGAGAGGAGGAACCCTTTAACTGCTGGGGGGAACAATGTCCTGGAGATGTTAAAGCCTTAATCCCATTTAATAAAAATGTTTGCAGTCAATTGCAGGCATTGAGCACTTTGTGGAACATTTTAATGTATGTTTCATAGTTTAGCATTTCTTGGGTAGCTCTTTACATTTAGGCAAACGAGGAAATGCAATAATTTGGCTGAAAGACAGTAGGTGGTGCAAGACATTTAAACGAATCGATATCATTTTAGGTAGATGGACTCGAAACAATAAATCGCTTTCTTTTTATCTTGCACACATACTTTTGAATATAGGTGCATTTGTATTTATACAGTGTCTGCCATTGACATTGTGGTACGTTTATAATCTTCCCTGGATGAAGGCCCTAGAAATAAAAGTAAATCTTTGCAATAAGGAATCCCTGTCCCACAGTACTTGCAGTATAACATTTTGCACACTAGGAATGTGTTGCCGGGTAACGTGGATTTGTCTCTTTAGATGCGTTGCCTGAAGGTTTCAGCCAGCAGTTTGTAGAAGAACAGCATAGGACCCGGGCGAAATTCCAACCTCCCCCTCAGCAGGATGTTCCTGTCCAAGTATCCAACACTGGGAAGGAGGAGGACAAGGTGTCTGCAGTTAAGGTACATTGACAAGTCCATCCTGACATCCCTTGAACATGGTGCACAGGGATCTGGAGTATTAACCCGCGAGAATCCCAGCATATGCTTCAGTGTGTCTAACTCCCTCACTGACAGACAGGCCAACAATGTATTACTTCGCCAGTCCCTTTCATCTGGAAAGAGCACATACTATGGGACGTAATATGCATGCGGCTTTCTTTAGGGGCTTTTGCCTAACAGGACCGAATGTTGCAGCAATCGGGGCGCAATGCAAAAGCCGTTTTCAAAAATGTACCCAAGCAGAGATTTTTTTAAGAGGATGAGTTGACGTTTATAACAGTACTAGCTGATATACCCGGCGTTGCCCGGGCGTGGAAGGGCAGGGGGCATGGAGTGGAAGGGCGGGGGGGGGGCATAATGAATGTCACAGCGCCATCTGTTGGCTTTACATGAAAATCATAATGAATGTCACAGCGCCATCTGTTGGCTTTACATGAAAATCATAATGAATGTCACAGCGCCATCTGTTGGCTTTACATGAAAGCATAATGAATGTCACAGCGCCATCTATAGGTTACATGTAATAGTTAAAATGTTTCACAGCGGCATCTATTGGTTTTACATGTAAAGAGCAAGGAATGTCTGACAGTGCCATCAGTACTGGTACTGTGTCAGGTTTGGATATAAAAATACTGTTATTGTGGCAGGTTTGCTTATAAAAGTACTGTTTGCTTGCCTGATCGCATTTTCCTCTGCATGAACAACTTTTAGTGCTGTGTGAATTTTCAACCAGCGGAGGTGCTCGTGCACGAGATCGATCGCTTTTTCATCTCTATCAAGGACTTTTAGTGCTGTGAGAATTTTGAGCCAGCAGGGGCACGCACCTGATCATGACACATTTTTGTCTCCATGAAGGAGTTTTAGTCCTACCAATAGCCAAGAGGAGGCTAATGATCGACTAAGTCACCTTTACTAGTAGACCAAAATAATAATTAACTTATAGTAGTAAATGGCGGGTGCACACTGTCAACTGGGGTAATAGACAAAACAAAAACAGAGCGCACAGGAGGTGTTCTCAAAATCAATCCACTTGGCACACCACCAAAATAAATAACATATAACTTTTATGAAAGGGAGAAGGTTACATAAAACATCACTGTATAAATAAGAACAGTGATTAAAAATATATCGAGCGTAAATGCGGTGTTGCCACTGCAGCTTCTGAGATTAAACCGCTTGAAATTATGCCAGATAAAGAAGCAGTTAGTAGGGTAGATAGTTCTTGATAAATGCCATCACCACAGGGATAATGTGGCATGAGCGACCCATATCAGTTAAGTAATGGTAATAGGTCGCATGACAACCTGCAGTGATAACCATAAATGGAATCATCTAATAATGGGATAAAGCCACTGGGGGAGATAGAGTTGCTGATAAACTTCTAAGAATAATAAACCCAAGTGATTTAGAACGGCGCTGAACAACAGTGATAGTGATAAATAAGTGAGAAAAAATATAAAGTGAATTGTAAGGTGAAATAGAAAGATTCTCAACCTTCACAGGGAATATGTACAAATTCCCCTATAAACAGTAATGGACATCCAGGGTTTGAAGGGAGCGATGATTCAGGAACACCCCAAAAAAAGAAATAGACAATAATGGTGCAGCAAATTCACACACTTGTAGAACAAATAAAGTCTTGGCTCAATTGAATTGCCTACTTACAACAGGTAAGTGAAAAATCCGCATAAGCGGGGAACATGGTGGATGGAAACTCAGGAAGGCTCTCACTCAGGATGGTATTCATAGAAGACAACAAGGAGAGACCATGGTGTGGACCAATAAACGAATTTATATATTAAAAAAGCATGAGAAATGTACTCACAATGCTGTGTGAGGCAGTCCAATGACAAAAGTAAATATATGCCCTAACACAACACACAAACTGACCAAGATAGTTCGTATTAAATTGGCCAGGGAGTCAGTGTGCTAACCAAAGCATATGATACAAAATGGCAGGTTTTTACTGAGGCTGAACTAGTCCTGACTAAATATATCCCCCAAGTAAACTCAAAAGTAGCAAATAGACCGCCGTGTTACATTAAAACAGACCCATAATGGTGTCTGATGACGTAGATTACGTGCCAGACATACTGAGAATCAATCAATGAAGGTGGTAAAAGTGAACCCCTCATTGAGGCCATTGTGACTTCGTGTCTTTAGTTTATTGATCCACTCTGCCTCAATATGGATGTAACAAACGTGCTCGCCACAAACCAGTACCAGACCGCAGGGCTGAGGTGGGGATAGAGAAACGCCGACCTGATACCGGGTCTGGATTGCGAATTCCGTCGTCGTGGGTAGCCAGGTCGGGGTTGGAGATAGCAGAGTAAACGAAGTCCAGGCTGGGGTTAAGGCAGGTGGCACAGGGGCGATGGTCGGGGATCACAGACTTGGGTCGGCATCAGGGAAGGGTTTAGCATAGGGGCTACAGCCCAATGAAGCCTCTGGAAGGAGGAGACTCCAAAGCAGGAACGACACCGGAACAGTGAAGCTGTAGCGCAGGAGATCAGGCGTTTCAGCACAGAACCTATGGTCGAGGTCACAGACTGGGGACGATACCAGGCTTCAGCGACTGAAAGCTTGAGCACAGGAACGGCCTCTGGAAGGAGGAGGCTTCAGGAAGCTTGAGCACAGGAAGGCCCCCCCCCTGCTCTCCGTTCTGAGCCCCCACTCCTTACCTCGCACAACGTCAAATGACATTGCAGGGTGACGTGATCCGCAGCGTCATTTGACGCTTGTGACGTCACGTCACATGACCCCGCGGTGTCATTTGACGCCGCATTGCCATGGACACGAGTGGCGCCGGCAGAGTTCAGGTAACTTTCAGAGTTGCAGGGGCCTCACACGATCCCCCGGCATTTAATTTAAATGCCTCAGGGAAGAGCGAAGGGCCTCTGCAACCGCCCACGCCCCCCCAGACAAATCCAGCGCCCCCCACTTTGCGCACCGCTGAGATATTAGATAGTCCCTGTTGCTATACAATGCGCAATGATAAGATCGCTTGAGACTATTGATGTTGTAGCGACGGGCCAAAAATCGATCCCTCAACTCTTTGGACTGATTCTTAAATTCCTGTATGGTGGAACAGTTCCTTCTAAGACGGAGGTACTGTCCAGTTGGTATGCCTGCTACCATTGTCGGGGGACGCTGGCTCTGAGCCAACAGAAGACTTGATAGCCATGCTTTTCCTTAACACCTTCGTTTGTATATTGTTATCATGATTGACATAAATGTCCAGATCTTACAAAGTGATGGATGACCGGCTAGTTACTATGGTTAGTCTCACATTAAGCATGTTGTTATTGAGACCATCGACAAAAGCGGAAAACAATGTGCTGGAACCATTCCATAAGATGAGAATGTAGTGTATGTATCTGATCCACAGATCAATGTGTTCAGTATACATAGACAACTCATCACAAAACCGATAAGTATATTCCCACCAGCCAATAATAAATAATAATAATAGCATGTTTTTGTATAGCGCTGCTAGTTATACGTAGCGCTTTACAGAGACATTTTGCAGGCACAGGTCCCTGCCCCGTTGAGCTTACAATCTATGTTTTTTTTTTTTGGTGCCTGAGGCACAGGGAGATAAAGTGACTTGCCCAAGGTCACAAGGAGCCGACACCGGGAATTGAACCAGACTCCCCTGCTTCAAACTCTCAGTGCCAGTCAGTGTCTTTTACTCACTGAGCCACTCCCTCTCCCATACCAAGGTACAGGTTCGCATAAGTGGGTGCACATGCGGTACCCATAGCCGTACTTTTGATCTGGTGGTAATAACTGCCGTCAAACACAAAGTAATTATGTGTCAGAACATAACTCAAAAGGTCCAGAGTGAACTGCTTATGTTTACTGAACCTACAGTCCTTGGTGGACAGGAAGTGAGCAGCTGCTTCCAAGCCATTCTGATGTCTAATACTAGTGTATAACGATTCTACGTCTAGGCTGACGAGCATTGTGTCTTTGCTGACAGTGATGCCACCAAGTCTATTTAAAGTGTCCTTGGTGTCTTGGACATAAGATGGTAAACTGGTGCCCAAATTGCGTAGAACTTTGTCAACATAGACACTACAGCCTTCAGTGAGGCAATTATTCCCAGACACTATAGGTCGTCCAGGCGGGTGCTGTTGATTCTTGTGCACCTTTGGTAGACTAGAAAGTCACCACAGTAGGTGCTATAGGGAGCATGAAGTCATATTCCTGTTTGGTGATTAGTTCACCATCTAGACCAGGGGAGCGCAATTTTTTCCCCCCCTCTGCTCGCGCTCCACCCTGCTTACCTTGACTCTGACAGCCTGGCGCCATAACATCACGTTGCCATGCAATGTGACATCACATGACCACGCCGCTTTGCCATGGCAACGCGTCACCAGGAGCCGTCTGAACCAAGGTAAGGAGAAGTTTACAGAGGCTTTGCAGCTCCCCCGACATTAATTTACATGCCTTTTGGGAAGCGCGCTGGGCCTCTGTAAACCCCGCACCCCCCCCCCGAAGCGAATCTGCGTGCCCCCTACTTTGCGCATCCCTGATCTAGATCATTTAACAAGATAGCAGTTTTTCCCTGCTTATTTTGTGATGTAGGGCTGCAATCAAGAATGCTGTAGCAGTCTTTGTCGCCCAATAGTCTCTTGTTCTCCATAACGTATGCATCGGTATCCATAATGACAATATTGCCACCCTTATCGGACGGCTTAATTATAAAAGTAGTATTGGTCATTAGTTCTTTCAGGCCGTTTCTCTCATTGGCTGTAGGATTATTTTGAGACTTTTAATGAGAGGGTTGAGCTTCTAGATCTCTGGTGACACATGAGATGAAGAGATCAACCGCTGGCAGATGCTAAGTGGCAGGGTAAAATGACTCCTCTTCTTGAGGTCAGTGAAGGGGCCAGTAAAGTGGGTGTCAGTCTCCTCATTTTGTTGATACTGTGATAAGAGAACATCAAAGGTTTGTCTATCAATGATACTCATGGTTTCCTGGTTCTCATTAGCACGTTTAGTGTGGAATTTATGCAGTAAAAGTCGTCTGCTGAACAAATTAACGTCCTTAACCCATTCAAACAGGTTAAAGTCTGAGATGGGGGAAAAGGAGAGTCCTTTCTTTTAGCAAATAAAGTTGGTCTTGGCTGAAAACATTGTTTGATAGATTGAAAATGTGTAAGTTGTCAGTAACTGGTCCTGATGTTATTTCTTCTTCCAGGACTGCTGACCCTTTCTTTCTCGCAGGGTTATTTTTCCCTCTGATTTTTTTGCGCTTTGCTGTGTGAGATCTAAAAAATCAGCTTGGCTAGCCAGGGACAATGGATGTGTTTTACTATTAAGGAAACTCCGTGTTTTTGGTTGTGACACTTTACTCGTCATCTGAGGCAGAGGTTTCAGAGGGTAATCAGTCATGTTTATTCACGTTAGAGGGATATCTGTAAACCGTGCCCTGTTCATAGTCACGGATACATTTCGGTGCTTTCTGTCTTTTAATTCTTTCTTGAATTTATCCATATTCATTTCTAACTGACGTTCATATTCATCAAAGTCCTGTAGTCTATTAAACTTATTAACGTCTTTGAGTGTAAAGTCAAGTTCAGTTTTAGTCCTATGAGAATTTAGGTAGTGGCAGCAAAGAAGTTTCACTTCAAATGGAATGAAAAGTATTTCACAGCGCCATCTATTGGTTATATGTATAAACAAGATTCACAAACATCTTATAGTGCCATCTATTGGTGTGTGTGTGTCTGTGTGTTAACAAGATTCACAAACACCATACAGTATAGTGATGTGAGGAAGTTCCCCCTGTGGGATCGAAACGTTGGAGATATGTGCTATATGTTTAATACATAATATTGCTTCAAGACTGTGCGAGTGCTGTCGCCTATTTGCCGCTTCATGGTAATGTATGGCTTATTACTTCTTGGGACATGCACCAGCCCACTATATAGAGGCAGTTGGCACTCCAAAACAAACAATAGTTGCGGTGCTGTCCCATATAGGATAAATAGAAAACGGTAGTCAACTCATCAAGAGTAAACAAAGGACAGCACTCAGTGGTAGATTAAAAACCTGTATTCAAAGTAGACAGCGCACACAAACGAGACCAACGTTTCGGTCCTCCGCAGCACCGCCCTTAGGAAGGTTCCCTGCGAGGACCGAAACTTGGTCTTGTTTGTGCTGCTTCCTACTTTGAATCAGGTTTTTCATCTTACCACTGAGTGGCTGTCCTTTGTTTACTCTTGTTGAGTTGACTGCCGTTATATATATATATAATATATAATATATATATATATATAGTATATATATATATATATATATAAAATTATCTATATATACAACTATATATATACTATTAATAGCAGTTGATAGAAAACCACAAGCACTCCTGTCCGATCACAAAAATATGTGAAAACTGGGTGCAAATCCTATAAAATTCAATTTAGGGCAATACATCCGCATCAGAGGAGACATATCAACGGCAGCATCCAAATGTGTAATCAAAATATTGATGAATCACAAGACATATTCCAACGTTGCGGTCCGTCAACGGGCACGTTTGCTCACAGCTCCCGTTGGAGGACCGAAACGGTGGCATGAATTCTTGGTTGATTCAATACAATATTTTGATTACCATTTGAGTGGGCTGCCTCTGATATTTTCATCTTGATGCGGTATCGTATTGCATATTATATATATATATAGATATAATATATATATATATATAGATATCTATATATATAATATATATCTATATATATATATATATATATATCTCTCTATATCTCTATCTCTATTCTATATATCTCTATATATATATACAAATAACTAAAATAATGATGAATTAGTTGCATACATACATACGAACTAAAACTGCCGATCTGGAGATGACATGCCTACCATATACTATATTTTATTTTTAATATAAAAATAACTGTGTGTATGTATATATCATATATATATATAGATATAATATATATATCATATTATATATATCATAGTTTTTTTATGCATTTTTTGTCTCAATGAGGCAGTTTTGGTTCTATTGTATTGTATGTCTTTATATAGCACCAAAAGTGTACTCAGCGCTTCACAAAGAATACAGTACAGGGAATTATAATAATACAATAAGTGAAGAACAATCAGACAATAGGAAAGGAAATCCCTGCCCCGAAGAGCTTACAATCTAAGAGGTCTATGAGATTTTGGTTTGGTTTGTGGTAGGTGCTGCCAAAGAAGTTTCACTTCTAGTATAAAGTTGAATAAAAACCTATACTTTTGAATGTACTTTGGAATGGTATGGGAACAATTAGAAGGTGTGATGCTTTCCTCTTAGTGCTCTACACCTTGTGTCCCTTCTGTCTCTCGCCTCCTGTACCTGTGACACCTGGAAGCTTTTTTTGTTGTCAATTCCCTCTGGCAATAACGTTCTTTTTTTTTTTTTTTTCCCCCCAGCTAAAAAGAAACCGCCTCTCGACATTCGAAACTTTGACTACACCTCTCGGAGCTGGACAGGTAAATCGCCCAAACAGTTCCTGATTGATTGGTGCCGGAAACATTTCCCCAAGAGCCCAAACCCAACCTTTGAGAAAGTGCCCGTGGGCAGATATTGGAAAAGTAGGTACGTCTCCCTGTGTAGGGGACCCGCCAGTCCTCTCATTTTCATATATCAAATCGGCACTGTGTTAGCTAAAACTGGTCACCTTGCATTATAATCCAAAAGCTTCTAGGGTCATTACTATGTATGTATGTATGTATATTGTTATTTGTATAGCGCCCACAGTGTACTCGGCGCTTCACAAAAGAGACAGTACAGGCAAAATTATAATACAACACACAAAATCGGACAATAGGAAAGTAAATCACTGCCCAGGAGAGCTTACAATCTAAGTGGTATATTTACAGAGATAGCAGGTGAGGGAATAAGTGCAGTAGATTGCAATGCTTGATCATAATGGTTGGTAGGAGCGACTGCAACTATGGGTGTGGGACAGTAGCCATGAGTCCAGGCTATTGGAGCATTTGTAAGGTTTGACTTAAAGGTGGGGGGAAGGTGCTCGGCGTATACGGAGTGTGAGGGACTTCCACAGGTATATACTGAGTGTGAGGGACTTCCACAGGTATATACGGAGTGTGAGGGACTTCCACAGGTAATATGCAGTGAGGGAAAAGTGTTTAAGGGGAGAGAGCAGTAGAGGTGAAAGGAGACAGTTCTGGGTAGAGTGGAGCAGAAGAGCAGGGGCATAGCGAGAGATAACCGCTGATATGTAGGAGAGACGCAGATGAGTGGAGAGCCTTGAAGGTAAGGAGGAGAACTTGGTGGGTGATTCAAAACTTGATGGGGAGCTAGGAAAGAGATTTAAGGAAGAGATGAGCAGGGACTGTGTTGGGAGGAAGGCAAATCATTCTAGTAGCAGAATTTTTGATAGATTGCCAAGGAGAACGTTGGGAGGCAAGGAGGCCTGTTAGCAATATGTTACAATAATCCTGACGGGAGAGGATAAGGGCATGCATTAGAGATTTAGTAGTAGATTGACATAGGAAAGGGCGGATCTTGGCAATATTACAGAGGAAGAAGCAACAAATGTTAGCCATGCCGTGAATGGAGATGGAAAGGGAAGAGTCAAATGTCACTCCTAGGCAAGGTGATAGATGGCAGTACCATTCACTGTGATTGAAAAAGGGGATATTAGGTCAGATTTAGTGGGATATAGGAGGAGCTCAGTTTTAGACATATTAACTTTAAGGCAGAGGAGCACCATCCACAAGGATATATTACTATTCCTGATGCATTAGACCGGAATAACATTTTCCGGGGTTAGCAACAGCAGACTGGTTTAGGAGTTAATATAAAAAAGGGTGCACTTTCTGTGGCCAAGTGGTGTTCATCAACCATTTATTTCCTTTGCTGGTAAGGATATAAGGACAATGATATATATGACATTATTGTCATTGTCCTTATATCCTTACCAGCAAGGAAATAAATGTTGATGAACACCAATTGGCCAACAGAAAGTGCACCCTTTTTTATATTAAACTCCTAAACCAGTTGCTGTTGCTAACCAGGAAATGTTATTCCGGTCTAATGCATCAGGAATAGTTAATATATCCTTGTGGATGGTGCCTCCTCTTACCCTTAAAGTTAATTATGTTTCTAAAACTGAAGCTCTCCTATATCACACTAAATCTGACCTAAGATCACTGTTTCATCCAGTGAATGGTACTGCCCCTATCACCTTGCCTAAGGAGTGACATTTGACCTCTTCCCTTTCCATATCCATTCACGGCATGGCGAACATTTGTTTGCTTCTGCCTCTGTAATATTGCAAAGATCCGCCCTTTCCTATGTCAATCACTATAAATTCTAATGCATGCCCTTAGTCCTCTCCCGTTCAGGATATTGTAACGATTGCTAACAGGCATCCTTGGCTCCCAACGTTCTCCTTGGCAAATTCTATCAAAAAAATTCTGCTACTAGAATGATTTTGCCTTCCTCCCAACACAGTACCTGCTATTATTCCTTAAATCTCTCCTAGCTCACCATCAAGGTTTTGAATCACCCACCAAGTTCTCTGCCTACCTTCAAGGCTCTCCACTCATCGCGCTCTCTCCTAATATCAGCGGTTATCTCTCGCTATGCCCGCTCTTATGCTCCACTCTTTACCCAGAACTGTCTCCTTTCAACTCTACTGCTCTCTACCTCTTACTTAAACACTTTCCCTCACTGATATTACCTGTGGAAGTCACTCACACTCCGTATAACTGGGAAGTACCTCACACTCCGTGTATACTGTGGAAGTCCCTCACACTCCGATACGCCGAGCACCTTCCCCCCACTTTAAGTCAACATTACAAATGCTCCAATAGCCTGCGGACTAAGGCTACTGTCCCACACCATAGTTGCCGTCGCTCCTACCAACATTATGGATCAAGCATTGCAATCTACTGAACTATTCCCTCACCTGCTATCTCTGTAAATATACACTTAGATGGAAGCTCTCCTGGGCAGTGATTTACTGTGACCTATTGTCCGATTTTGTGTGTTGATTATAATTTTGCCTGTACGTCTCTTTTGTGAAGCGAAGAGGACACTGTGGGCGCATAAAAATAACAATATACATACAGAACATAATAGTAATGACCCTAGAAGCTTTTGGATTAAATGCAAGGTGGGACAGTTTTAGCAACACAGGACGATTTGATATATGAAAAATGAGAGGAAAACTTGGCGGGTCCCCTACACAGGAGGAGTACCTACTTTTCCAATATCTTGCCCACGGGCACTTTCTCAAAAGGTGGGGTTTGGGTCTTGGGGAAATTGTTCCGGCACATCAATCAGGAACTGGTTTGGGGGCGATTTTAAATGTCAGCTCCGAGAGGTTTTGTAGTCAAAGTTTCGAATGCGAGAGGCGGTTCTTTTTAGGGGGGGAAAAAAAAAAAAAAAAGAACGTATATTGCCCAGAGGGAATTGACAACAAAAAAAGCTTTCCAGGTCACAGGTACAGGAGGCGAGAGAGACAGAAGGGACACAAGGTTGATCGAGCACAGAGGAAGCATCACACCTTCTAATGTTCCCAACCATTCCAAATACATTCAAAGTATAGGTTTTTATTCACTTTATACAGAAGTGAAACTTCTTTGGCAGCACCACCACAAACCAAAACCAAAATCTCAAGACCTCTAGTTGTAAGCTCTTGGGCAGGGTTTCCTTTCCTATTGTTGATTGTTCTTCAACGGATTTGTATTATATAATTCCCTGTCTGTATATTTGTGAAGCGCTCTGAGTACACTTTTGGTGCTATATAAAGCATAACCATACAATAGAACAAAACTTGCCTCATTGAGACAAAAAATGCATAAAAAAACTATGATATATATAATATGATATATATATTATATCTATATATATATATGATATATACATACACACAGTTATTTTTATATTAAAAATAAAATATAGTATATGGTAGGCATGTCATCTCCAGATCGGCAGTTTTAGTTCGTATGTATGTATGCAACTAATTCATCATTATTTTAGTTATTTGTATATATATATAGAGATATATAGAATAGAGATAGAGATATAGAGAGATATATATATATATATATATATAGATATATATTATATATATAGATATCTATATATATATATATATTATATCTATATATATATATAATATGCAATACGATACCGCATCAAGATGAAAATATCAGAGGCAGCCCACTCAAATGGTAATCAAAATATTGTATTGAATCAACCAAGAAATTTCATGCCAACGTTTCGGTCCTCAAACGGGAGGTGAGAAAGGTCCCGTTTGAGGACCGAAACGTTGGAATGATGTCTTGTGGATTCATACAATATTTTGATTACAATGTGAGTGCTGCCTATGATATGTCTCTTGATGCGGTTAGTATTGCCTAAATTGAATTTTATAGATTTGCACCCAGTTATTTTTTTTGTGATCGGACAGGAGTGCTTGTGGTTCTTCAAACTGCTATTATATAGATATATATATAGTGTGTATATATAGAGTATATATATAGATATATATATATATATATATATTATTATATATATATATATATATATATTATATATATATATAACGGCAGTCACTCAACAAGAGTAAACAAAGGACAGCACTCGTGGTAAGATGAAAAAACTGATTCAAAGTAGGAAGCAGCACAAACAAGGACAAAAGGGTCGGTCCTCGCAGGGGAACCTCCTAAGGGCGGTGCTGCGAGAGGACGAAACGTTGGTCTCGTTTGTGATGCGGTCTACTTTGAATACAGGTTTTTAATTACCAATGAGTGTGTCCTTGTTACTCTTTGATGAGTTGACTACCGTTTTGCTATTTATCCTATATGGGACAGCACCGCAACTATTGTTTGTTTTGGAGTTGCCAACTGCCTCTGATATAGTGGGCTGGTGCAATCGTCCCAAGAGAGTAATAAGCATACATTACCATGAAGCGGCAAATAGGCGACAGCACTCAGACAGTCTGAAGCAATATTATGTATAAACCATATAGCCATATACTCCAACGTTGCGATCCCACAGGGGGAGGAACTTCTCACATCACTATACTGTATGGGGTTGTGAATCTTGTTAACACACAGACACACACCACACCAATAGATGGCCTATAAGATGTTTGTGATTTGTTTATACATATAAACATAGATTGGGCGCCTTTGTGAAATACTTTTCAGTCCATGTGAAGTGAAAACTCTTTGCTGCCACTACCTAAAATTATCATAGAATAAAACATTGAACTTAGACTTTACACTCAAAGGCGTAATAAGTTTAATAGACTACAGGACTTAGAATATAACGTTCAGTTGAATGAATATGGATAAATTCCAAGAAAGAATTAAAAGACAGAAAGCACCGAAATGTATCCGTGACTATGAACAGGGCACGAACTGGTTTACAAGATATCCTCTAACGTGAATAACACATGACTGATTTACCCCTCTGAAACCTCTGCATAGATGACGAGTTAAAGGTGTCCCAACCAAAAACACGGAGTTTCCTTATAGTAAAAACACATCCATTGTCCCTGGCTAGCCAAGCTGATTTTTTAGATTCTCACACAGCCAAAGCGCAAAAAAAAATCAGAGGAAAAATAACCCCTGCGAAGAAAAGAAAGGGTCAGCAGTCCTGGAAGAAAGAAATAAACATCAGGACCAGTTATGACAACTTACCAACCAACATTTTCAATCTATCAAACAATGTTGTCAGCCAAGACCCAACTTTATTGCTAAAGAAAGGACTCTCCTTTTCCCCATCTCAGACTTTAACCCGTTGAATGGGTTTTGTAAGGACGTTAATTTGTTCAGCAGACGACTTTTACTGCATAAATTCCACATAAACGTGCTACATGAGAAACAGGAAACCATGCGTATCATTGATAGACAAAACTTTGATGTTCTCTTATCACATATTCAACAAACTGAGGGAGAATGGAACACCCACTTAAATGGCCATTCACGGACTCAAGAAGAGGAGTCATTTTACCCTGCAACTGAGCATCTGCCAGCGGTTGATCTCTTCATCTCATGTGTCACCAGAGATCTAGAAGCTCAACCCTCTCATTAAAACAGTCTCAAAATAATCCTACAGCCAATGAGAGGGAGAAAACGCCCTGAAAGAACTAATGACCAATACTACTTTATAATTAGGTCCGATAAGGGTGGCAATATTGTCATATGGAGACCGATGCATACGTTATGGAGAACAGAAGACTAGTGGGCGACAAGACTGCTACAGCATTCTTGAATGCAGCCCTACATCACAAATAAGCAGGGCAAAACTGCTACTTGTTAATGATCTAGATCAGGGATGCGCAAAGTAGGGGGGCACGCGATTCGCCTTCTGGGGGGGGGGGGGGTGCGGGGTTGCAGAGGCCCAGGCGCTTCCCAAAAGGCATGTAATTAATGGACGGGGGATCTGCAAAAGCCTCTGTAAAATTCTCCCTTCCTTGGTCAGACGGCTCTGTGACGCGTTGCCCCATGGCCAAAGCGGAGCGTGGTCAGTGATGCACCTTGAATGGCAACGTGATGGTTATGGCCGCCAGGCTGTCAGAGTCAAGTAAGCGGGTGGAGCGCGAGCAAGAGGGGGGAAAAAATTGCGGGCTCCCCTGGTCTAGATGGTGAACTATCACCAAACAGGAATAGGACGTCATGGACTCCTATAGCACTACTGTGGTGACTTCTAGTATCCAAAGGTGCACAAGAATCAACAGCAACCCGCCTGGACGACCTATAGTGTCTGGGAAATTAATTGCCTACTGAGGAGATTGTGTTGTCGTGTAGGTCTATGTTGACAACGTTCTAGCATTTGGGCACCAGTTTACCATCTTATGTCCAAGACACCAAGGACACTTTAATATAGACTTGGCGGCACACTGTCAGCAAGACAACAATGATCGTCAGCCTAGCGTAGATAGAATCGTTATGACACTAGATCGACATCAGAAGGTTGGAAGCGCTGCTCCACGTCCTGTCCACCAAAGGACTGTAGGTCAGTAAACATAAGACAGTCACTCGGGACTTGTGAGTTTATGTTCTGACCATAATTAATTGGTGTTTTGACGGCAGTTATTACCACCAGATCAAAAGTTAAGGTATGGGTAACCGCAGGTGCACCCACTTATGCGAAACGTTGTACCTTGGTATGGGAGAGGGCGAGGGGCTCTCAGTGAGTACAAAAGACACTGACTGGCACTGAGAGTTTGAAGCAGGGGAGTCTTGGTCCAATTCCCGGTGTCGGCTCCTTGGACCTTGGGCAAGTCACTTTATCTCCTGTGCCTCAGGCACAAAAAAAAAAAACATCGATGTAAGCCTCACGAGGGGCAGGACTGTGCCTGCAAAATGTCTCTGTAAAGCGTACGTAAACTAGCAGCGCTATACAAAAACATGTATTCTTATTAGTTATTATGGCTGGTGGAATATACTTATCGTTTTGTGATGGAGTTGTCTATGTAGTACTGAAACACAGTGATCTGTGGATCAGATAAATACACTACAGTCTCATATTATGGAATGGTTCCAGCACTTGTTTTCGCTTTTTTTGTCGATGTCTTCAATAAAAACATGCTTCCATGTGAGAATAACCTAGTAAACTAGCCGGTCATCCATCACTTGGTAAGAGCTGGACATTTATGTCCCCCCAAAACACATCATGATAACAATATTACAAACGAGGTGCCGTTTAAGGAAAGCAGGCTTATCAGTCTTATGTTGGCTCAGAGCAAGCGTCCCCCGACATGGTAGCAGGAATAACCAACTGGACTTTTAGTACCTCCGTCTTAGAAGGAAAACTGTTCCACCATTACAGGAATTTAAGAGAATCAGTCAAAGAGTGAGGGATCGAGTTTTGGCCCGTCCGCTACAACACAATAGTATCAAGCGATCTTATCATGCGCATTGGAGAGCAACAGGGACTATTAAGATCTCAGCGGTGCGCAAAGTGGGGGGCGCTGGATTTGTCGGGGGGGGCGGGGCGGTTGCAGAGGCCCTTTCGCTTCTTCACTGAGGCATTTAATTAAATGCCGGGGAGGGATCGTGTGAGGCCCGGACAACTATGAAAGTTACTGAACTCTGCCGGCGCCCTACCCCAAAAAAACTCGTGTCCATGGGCCAATGCGGCAGGCAATGACACCGCGGGCGTCATGTGACGTGCGTAAAAAGCGTTTCCAAATTACGTGCGAGCTACACGTCACCCTGCAATGTATTTGACGTTGTGCGAGGTAAGGAGTGGGGGGCGCAGAACGGAGAGAAGAGAGAAGGGGGGGGGGCCGCCTTCCTGTGCTCAAGTTCCTGAAGCCTCCCTTTCCAGGAGGCCGTTCTGTGCTCAAGCGTTTCAGCGCTGAAAGCCTGGTATCGTCACCAGTCTGTGACCCGACCAAGGTTCTGTGCTGAAAACGCCTGATTCCTTGCGCTACAGCTTCCTGTTCCGGTGTCGTTTCCTGATTTGGAGGTCTCCTCTTCCAGTTTTCTGAGCTCTTGGGCTGTTAGCCCCTATGCTAAACCCTTCCTGATGACGACCCAAGTCTGTGATACCGACCATCGCCCTGTGCCACCTTGCCTTAACCCCAGCCTGGGACTTCGTTTACTCTTGCGATCTCCCAATCCCGAACCCTGGCTACCACGACGAAGGGAATTCGCAATCCAGACCGGGATCAGGTCGGCGTTTCTCTATCCCCACCTCAGCCCTGCGGTCTGGTACTGGTTGTGGCGAGCAGTTTTGTTACATCCATATTGAGGCGAGTGGATCATAAACTAAAGACACGAAGTCACAATGGCCTCAATGAGGGGTTCACTTTTACAACCTTCATTGATTGATTTCTCAGTATGCTCGGCACGAATCTACGTCATCAGACACCATATTATGGGTCTGTTTTAATGGAAACGGCGCTAAGTTGCTTACTTTTGAGTTTACTTGGGGGAATATTTAGTCAGGACTAGTTAAAGCCTCAGTAAAAACCTTGCCCATTTGGATCATATGCTGTGGTTAGCACACGCTCCATGGCCAATTGAATACGAAATACTTGGTCAGTTTGTGTGTGGCTGTAGGGCAATATTTACTTTTGTCATTGGACTTGCCTCACACAGCATGTGAGTACATTCTCATGCTTTTTAATATATAAATTAGTTATTGTCCACACAGGGTCTCTCTTGTGTCTCTCTGAATACCATCCTGAGGGAGAGCCTTCCTGGAGTTTCATCCACCATGTCCCCGTATGCGGATTTTTAATTCACCTGTTTAAGTAGAAATTAATTGAGCCAAGACTTTATTTGTTCTACAAAGTGTGTGAATTTGCTGCAAAATTATTGTCTATTCTTTTTTGGGGTGTTTCCTGTAATCATCGATCCCTATCAAACCCTGGAGTCCTTACTGTTTATCGGGGAATTTGTAACATATTCCCTGTGAAGTTGAGAATCTTCTATGTTCACCTTACAATTCACTCTTTATATTTTTCTCTCACTTATTATCACGATCACTGGTGTCAGCGCGTTCTAAATCACTTGGTTTTATTATTTCTTTTAGAGTTTATCAGACAACTTATCTCCCCCCCCAGTGGCTTTATACCATTATTGATGATTCCATTTTATGGTTACACTACAGGTTTTGTCATGCCGACCTATTACCATTACTTAAACTGATAGGGTCGCTAATGCCACATTATCCCTGTGGTGCTGGCATTTATCAAGAAACTACTACCCTACGAACTGCTTCTTTATCTGGCATAATTCAAGCGGTTTAATTCCTCAGAAAGCTGCAGTGGCAACACCGCATTTACGCTCGATTATATTTTTAACACTGTTCTTATTTATACAGTGATGTTTATGTAAACCTTCTCCTTTCATAAAAGTTATATGTTTTATTTTTGGTGGTGTGCCAAGTGGAGTGATTTTGAGGAAACCTCCTGTGCGCCTCTGTTTTTGTTTTGTCTATTACCCCAGTGACCGTGGCAACCGCCATTTACTTACTATAAGTAATTATTATTTTGGTCTACTATTAAAGGTGACTTAGTGATCATTAGCCTCCTCTTGGGCTATGGTAGGACTAACGAAAACTCCTTCTGGAGACAAAATGTGTATGATCGGTGCGTGGCCCCTGCCGGGCTCAAAATTCTCCACAGCACTAAAAAAGTATGGCTAGAGATGAAAAAGCGATCGATCTCGTGCACGAGCACCTCCCTGGTTGAAAATTCACACCGCCACTAAAAAGTGTTTAATGCAGAGGAAATGCGATCAGGCAAGCAAACAGTACTGTTATAAGCAACCTGCAACAATAACAGTATTTTTATATCCAACCGACCACAGTACCAGTACTGATGGCACTGTCAAGACAATTCCTTGCTCCTTTACATGTTAAAACCAATAGATTGCCGCTTGTGCAAAACATTTAACTATTAAAGTAACATATAGATGGCGCTGTGACATTCATATGCTTTCATGAAAGCCAACAGATGGATGCTGTGACATTCATTAGATTTTAAGGTTAAAGCCAAACATGAGGGCTGTGACATTCATTCTGATTTCATGTAAAGCCAACAGATGGGGGGCGCTGTGCCATTTATTATGATTCCTGTAAAGCCAACAGATGGCGCTGGGACAGTCATTATTGATTTAAGTAAAGCCAACAGATGCGGCCCTGTGACATTTCATTATTAGTTTCATGTAAAGCCAACCCAGGGGGGGGGGAAATGGCGCGGTGACATTCATTATGATTTTTCCTGTAAAGCCTAACAGTGGCGCTGGGACAGTCATTATGATCATGTAAGCCAACAGATGGGCTGTGACAGTCATTATGATTTTCATGTAAAGCCAACAGATGGGCTTAGCTCGTGTTGTGACCATTCATTATGATTTTCATGTAAAGCCAAACAGCATGCGCTGATGGGGAAATTTCATTATGATTTTCATGTAAAGCCCAACAGATGGGCGCTTGTGAAATTCATGATGATTTCATGGTAAGCCAACAGATGGCGCTCTTGGACATTCATTAGTTATTTTCATGTAAAGCCAACAGATGGCGTTGTGACTTCATTATGATTTTCATGTAAAGCCAAACCAGATTGCGCTGTGACAGTCATTATGATTTTCATGTAAGCAAAACAGAGGGCGCTGTGACATTCATTATGATTTTCATGTAAGCCAAACAAGATGGCGCTGGTGACAGTCATTATGATTTTCATGTAAAGCCAAAAGATGGCGCTGTGACATTCTTATGATTTTAGTTAAAGCAAACCAGATGGCGCGTGACCATTCATATGATTTTCATTGTTGTAAAGCCAACAGATTGGCGCTGTTGTGACATTATGATGATTTTCATGTAAAGCAACAGATGGCGCTTGTGACAGTCATTATGATTTTCATGTTAAAGCCATACAGATGGAGCTGTGACATTCATTATGATTTTCATGTAAAGGCCAAAGATGGCGCTGGTGACATTTGATTATGCTTTTCATTAAGCCAAACAGATGGAGCTGTGACAGTCATTATGATTTTCATGTAAAGCAACAGATGGCGGTGAAGTCATTATGATTTTTCATGTAAAGCCAACAGGATGGCGCTGCTGTGGACATTCATTATGGCTTTTCATGTGGCGCTGTGTGAATGTCTACTATATTCTATATATAACCAACAGATCGCTCTGACGATATATTTAAATGATGCTTTCCAGATAAGAAAATTGCTGTCACTGTGAATGCTTTGTAGGGGTGTACAAAAAAAAAAACACGAATGTATATGCAGGATACATCCTATATCTGTTTTATGATTAGTACTGATTTGTTGAGAATCCCAAACCCTTATAACCAAGTCTAATTGTACTTAGATAACTGAACCGTGACTCAGTTTAGTTTGGGAAACCTGTGGGTCCTGAGATATTACCTTTGAAGTGAAAATTTTTGCTGGCAACCGACTCTAACTAAATATCTAGATATGCACCTAATAAAAGCTCCTTGGCATGGAGAGGCAAATGAGTCCTCGATCAGGCGGAGTTTGCACAGCCCCAACTGCTGGTCAAATAGGCACACAGCACTCATGATCTATGCGAATCAGGCAACGCCACACAGTACTGTGGTATATATGACATTATTGTATTTATTCCCTTTGCTGGTAAGGATATAAAGACAATGATATATATGACATTATTGTATTTATTCCCTTTACTGGTAAGGATGTAAGGACAATGAAATATATGACATTATTGTATTCACTCGTTTCGTTTTTCATTTTGTTAGGGTAAAAATTCTCAAACCGAATGACGAAGTGATGTGTGTGTGTCCTACGGTGGTGACAGAAGACAGTATGCAGGCACAGCACCTGGCCGCTACTCTAGCACTGTATCAGCTCACTAAGGGACAGGTGAGTTAGCTCTTCAGAGATGCGTTATATTGAACGTCGGAGTCTGGAAAGCAACATGACACATCACTTAATACAAATACAGTATCTATATATAAACATGGAATATGATGGCAGCAAATACACAGTGGGAGGCACTGCCAAAGTTAGGATGGTCCTGCGTGGCAAATAATAAAGTTAGGGTGCTTGTAAATCAGTATTGGTGACCTGAGGAAGAGAGGAGAACTCTTGAAAGCTTGTCTTATAATATCTATTGTTGGTCCAAATAAAAAAAGGTATCGCCTAATAGTGAAATACTCATTTACGCTGCACTATTTTCCTATTCAGAAACCCATATACATCCTCTTCTCAACTTCACCCAGAATGTCACTATCAAACTCTTCAATAGTTCCCAACACCAGAGAACGGAAAACATTTGTACTTAAAATGATAATACACGTTGGCACTAATACAAGAGAACTTAATGCCGATATGGGGTTTTTAATCCACTACCATAATTTTTTAAGTGAAACTTCTTTGCTGGCACCTACCAAGCAAAATCTCATAGGTCTAAGGCCCCGTTCACACAGCGCACTTTGCGACGTGCTCACGTGCGCACACGTGTTGGTCACAGACTCCTGGCGCCCAATGGTACTGTTCAGTATTGAAATGACCATTGGCTGCAAAGTACAGCGACAACGCTGCTGCAGTCGCGGGAGTCTTTTGAAACTGATCTCCGGCTGCAGCAGCGTGACGTCAATTCAGCCAATGAATGCATTGGCTGCTGAAATTGACCAGAGACACGACAGCTCACTGCTCCACACACACACACCATACCCACACCCCACCCCACTAGATGGCACTATATGATGTTTGTCAATCTTGTTTATACACACATACACCAATAGATGGCACTTTAAAGCTGCAGTTCAGTCTTGATTTTTTTTTTTTTTTTTTTACTTCAATAGTTTCATGTGTGCAATCTCTAATTACCTAAAAAACTGTATAGCTGCCAGTCAATTCGTTCTCCATGTATTGATAGGTCGAAATTTGGTGACATAATTAGTGAAGGGATCTGTTTATATTCTGCTTGTCTGTCAGTGGAAGCTCATGAATATTCATGAGCACTCCTGCATTGACACGTGCTAGAGGGAGGGCAGGGCTGACAAAGGGGGGTGCCAGGGCTTGTGACAGGACATGAAGGGGCAGTGCCTTAGCAAATGGCTGTTAAAATACAATACAAGAAAATTGGTCTTTCAAAGTTGTTTTTTTAAAAACAGAAAATGCTAAAAGTATTTTTTCTTACTACAGAACTGATTTATTTAAAAAAACACACATGCAGGATATTGACTGAACTGCAGCTTTAAGATGTTTGCGAATCTTGTGTAGACATATAACCAATAGATGGCGCTGTGAAATACTTTTCATTCTATTTGAAGTGAAACTTCTTTGCTGGCACCGACCTAATTCTCATAGCACGAAAACTCCTTCATGGAGACGAAAATGCATTATGGTGAGGCGTGTATATTTTGTGTACTGTTGTATTTTATGTACAGCAGTCATACTTTGCCTATAAAGCCAACAGATGGCGCTGTGACATTCATGTAAATCCACCAGGTGGCGCTGTGAAATGTCTGTACTTTTATATATAACCAACAGATGGCGCTGTGAAAAGTCTGTACTTCTTTATATAACCAACAGATGGCGCTGAGATATATTAATTAAGCATTCCAGATAAAGCTAATTCATGTCGCTGTTTGATGCTTTTGTATTGTGTACAAAAAAACTAATTTATATGACAGATACTTATCCTATATCTGTATTTATGCATTAGTCTGAGTTTTGTTGAATCCCAAACCCTTTAATAAACCAAGTTAAATTACTTCAGATCTGAACCGTGCTCAGTTTAGTTTTGGGAAACCTGTGGGGTTCCTGAGATTATTTACCTTTTTGAAGTGAAACTTCTTTGCTGGCACCGACCTAAATTCTCATAGGAATGAAACTCCTTCATGGAGATGAAAATGCGTCCCGATCAGGCGCGTGCACGATCGCTCCCCCGCTGGGTCAAACTTCACACAGCACTCAGTCGATCATGCGATCAGGCAAGCACACCGTACTTTTATATCCAAACCTGCCACTGTACCAGTACTTTTATATCCAAACCTGCCACAGTACCAGTACTTTTATGACACAGTACCAGTACTTTTATATCCAAACCTGACACAGTACCAGTACTTTTATATACAAACCTGCCACAAAAACATCAAAATACAATTTCAGTGACAAAACACAAAGAAGTTTCACTTAGAACGCGCGTGCTCGGCACACCCCCCATTTTTTTGTAATGTTTCTCCCTGCCTCTGTGAATTTTACAATTAACCCCCCCCCCCCCCTGCCTCCCCCCCCCCCTGCACACTGCTGATGGACGTACAGTATGTTCCTGTGTCTCACTGTCCCTTTCATCCCTTTATTTCCCTGCCTGTTTATTCCTTCTCTGCATCATCTGACACAGATGGCTATCTTGTTTTTCTATTTTTATCACCTGTGTTAAGCTCCTGGAATCTCTGTCAGTCAGTATTGGTGACCTGAGGAAGAGAGGAGAACTCTCGAAAGATTGTCTTGTTATTTGGACTAAAAATAGATATCGCCTAATCAGTGCATCAGAGAAAAACTTGAAGTAAAGTCCAATAAAAAATAATCAGAATTTGAATGGAGGATATATAAATCCTATGCTTCCCTTATTTAAATTGGTGAGTAGTATTAAAATCTCCTCCAAAATGTCTATTTATCACATTCCTGAAAGAGCCACATAAAGCCAATAAGCACATCATGAACCTCCGTAGCACAGCCCAAACGGTGGACGCCGGGTTAGGATGTCCCCAAGATCAGGCAAGTCGTCGTCGTCGTTGTCCCCACCCATCTCAGATAATGGCAAATACAGAGTCCGCCGAATGTGCAGGCGAAAAGCGTATATGGTGAAGCAAGGAGAGAAAAAGTATTCACGAATAAAGTCCACAGGGAGCAGAAGTGCGCGCGTCCGGAAACTAAGAGATCAGGAACAAAAATTGGAGTGAATTGCGTTTTCTTGCGCTGTGCTCCGCTCACTCCAGTTTTTGTTACTATTACGGAAGTACTCATTTTCTCTGCACTCTTATATCTATAATTATTTAATGATGACTTTAGGGGTTATTCATTAAACTGCGATGGTGCTGTTCGGGACATTATTTCACAGAAACACCCATTGATCCCATTTTAATGAATAATCCTCTAGTGACATTGTGACTATATTGAATGTTGCTAATTGAAGTATTTTTGTTGGTGAAATTTTTTTTTTTTTTTAAATACAGAATTGAAGCAGGGGGTCTCCGGAGCTGCACCTCATTAACTTCAGCTCCGAGACCCGCTGCTTCCGGAGATATTTACCTCCAAAGTAGGTGCCGGTAGCCGCTCCGGCTCAGCACGCAGGACTTTAAACATGGGCCAAGAGGAAGCCGCACCAATGACGTCACAGCTTCCTACAGGGCGGGAAATCTTTCAACAGCGGCCATATTGTGAACCCCGCTAGGCGAGGAGACCTTTAAATCATGACCATTTCTCCTCCCCCCCCCTTTTTTTTTACACTTATGAAGTTAGTTTATTACCAAGTTAATATAAAACTTGAGGTGGTTTTCATTTGCTTTAGCTCCTCCGTTCTGTGCGATATCAGTGTTGAGCAGGACTTCCACAGACACCGCCCCCTCCCTGACCTTCACCTGCCAGAGACTGTCCTGTAACAGAGTTGGGATGAGACAAGTGTGAAGCACTTTTTTCAGTATTCAAAGACGACAAAGTAGTTAACAATAAGCATGATTATATTTGTTTTAGTAGTGGTATTAAGTTATTAAACGAGCGATTGTGTGCTTTCTGTTGCTGTCCATATGAATACTTTTCTGTTTCTATTTCCCCTTCCCTTGTAATACTAGTCCGTACACATGCTGCTACCGCCTCCGTACCGGAACGTGTGGCTGGAGTGGACCGACGCCGAGAAAGAAAAGTTGGAGCAAAACAAAATGGAGATCAACAAACCACGCGACCAGTTTATCGGCAAGTTGTTGAACAAGCTAAAACTGCAGCAACCACAGCAGAAACCGCCAGAACAAACCCAAATTTCAGAAGACCCCGAGGACTCCTGGGAGAACTTGGCTTCTGAAGTGGATTTGAACCACACGGCATCAGGTCAACTGAAGGTTGAAGACCTGGAGCCCTTGAGAAACCTGTTCCTGAAGCTCCGGGATTCCTCAAAGTATAGGAGGCTGCTGAGCGAGAGGGAGAAGCTGCCTGTGTTCGCACGCAAGAACTTTATCCTGGAGACGCTGAGTAGGCATCGAGTCATCGTGGTGGCCGGAGAAACGGGGAGCGGTAAAAGTACTCAGGTCCCTCAATTCTTGTTGGAAGACTTGCTGCTGAACAAGTGGGGCTCGGGGAAATGTAACATTGTGTGCACCCAGCCAAGGAGGATCTCGGCCATGAGTCTGGCCACCAGAGTGTGCGAGGAGCTGGGATGTGAAGCCGGACCCGGAGCAAGGGTAAGGGAAGGGGGGACTTTCTGGAAACCCATGTAGTGCGAGAGAGAATTGGTTGTGGGTTGTGGGGAAGAAAGTTAACCAGATGGTATTATAGGGCGTTATTGTCCGTGGCAAGAATCAGTGTTGATCTATTTTGTTCGTTTTCGTGGATTGTGTTGTGTGCAGAAAGCCGATGTTTTCTTCTTGTGTAAATGCCAACATGGTGAGATGGAAATCTCTGCCCAGAAGGGCATCTGTTCTATGAAGTGAGTGAGTGGAAGTAGAAGCTGTAAAGCTCATTGTAAACTAGTGTTATTCCTCAATGCACTTCTGTCCACTCCGTACATGTAATGCAGACTGGCATCTTTAATGTTGCTTACAAATACATTTTTATAATTATAAAAAAAAAAATTAAAGCTGAATTTCACTATATAAACTGTAATTAGCTATAAAGACAGTTCATGTATTTATTTAATGTGTCATAATGCTGCCCCCTTCCCTACCCTTGCCCCCCTTTTTTCCCTGGGATTGTATAGGCCTTCGTCCGGCAGGGTCTGTGTCGCACCGGAGGCTTTTTCCGGGGGTGGGGGGGCTGCGGAGGTTGGGATTGTACGGTGGGTTTTGATGTGTGGCAGATGGTTCCACCGCTGGCTCATTCCCTCCGGCATTTAAATGATGTGCCGGGGGATCGCGTGAGGCTTCTGCAGTGTCTCCTACCTTGTCTTTGGCATTAACGCCGCTGGTCATATGACGTGACGTCATGGCAACTTGACTCAGCGCGTCATTTGACGCCGGATTTTACGTAAGGGGGCGTGCGAGCGCAGGGGGGGGTGCAGCGCACAAAGTTTGCGCACCCCTGCTGTAAGGTGTGATAAGCGAAGATGACGTGCTGTCGTATGAAAGCCCTATTGACATTAATGGGGCTTTTCCTGCGATAGGATGTCACCTGCGCTTATCACACCTTACAGAATAAGGGTCTTTATCTGTGAGATGTTCCAAAAATCATGACTACGTAAACACCAATAACTGCACATTAATGCTGTGATAAAGTTGCTTTTTTTTAATCATGTTAAAAATCAGTACAGGCATACCCCGCATTAACATACGCAATGGGACCGGAGCGAAAATGTACTTAAAGTGAAGCAGTACCTTTTTTTCACTTATTAATGCATGTACTGTACTGCAATCGTCATATACGTGCATAACTGATGTAAATAACACATTTGTAACAGGCTCTATAGTCTCCCCGCTTGCGCACAGCTTCGGAACAGGTAGGGAGCCGGTATTGCTGTTCAGGACGTGCTGACAGGCGCATGCGTGAGCTGCCATTTGCCTATTGGGCGACATGTACTTACTCGCGAGTGTACTTAAAGTGAGTGTCCTTAAAGCGGGGTATGCCTGTATTCTCTTCTCTAACTTCTGAGTTATCATAGTAACCTTTGGACGGCACCAAGGTCTGCGGAGATCTTCACTTTAACATCCCGGTCCGTTAATATTTCAAACGCTTCCACTTCCACTTCCTGAACGGAGTATCAGATTTAAAAAATAAACAAAAACCGCATTGGAAAGGGCGAGAATATATTTCTTAAGCATGAGGAAGTGTGGAATAGGAAAAAAAAGTACTTTCAAGACTCAACCTCTAGAGATCGTACATAACAATGCTATTTGAGCACCTAACCATAGAAGTGCTTGTTTCCAGACGTCCTTGTGTGGGTACCAGATTCGTATGGAGTCGCGAACAGGAGAATCCACCAGACTGCTGTACTGTACCACGGGGATCCTGCTCCGCAAGCTGCAGGAAGACAGTCTCCTCAAGCACATAACTCACGTCATCGTGGACGAGGTGAGGAACGCCTGGTGTTGCAAGATGCAATAGCACAATTTGCACACCTAGAGATTACAATGGGGTTCCTGACATTATTGCAGTCCAGAAATCATCTGAAAGACGCATATAATTGTTGGCTCCTAAAATATTCTATTTGAATTAGTTTCATTTCTTTTTCGAAATCATACCATGGACATGTTATATTTCAGCACCACCGCTGTAGATGCAGCCTTTACATCATTAGAAGAATCCTTAAGAGTATTCCATCCTATTTTTTTATTTTATGAAGCAGGGGGTTGAGCTGAACCGCATTAAAAATAAATACATTTTGTTGGCAGAAACGTATCTTTAATCTTAGAATGCACAAATCCAGTTTATTTTTTTGTACAATGTTAAAAGAACTTTAGACTTTAAAACCATTGTAAATAATGAATGTGTATGCTAACCCGTAGCACAGTAAGAAATAGTAACTTAGCACAAATATTCCTTGGAATGTGTAAGATAATAGAAAGGATTCTTAATGACAATATAGTGCTTATATTAAGTGCACTTCCGAGCCCGCGCACATGTACGTTTCCAGCAGCTGTAAAAAGGTGCAGTTCCACTGAGTGGGTCTAAAAATTTTTTTTTACGTTAATTGGAATAAATATTGCTTCACTGTATAATTATGCTAGTTTTTTGTTTTTGTGAAATATTATTTTATAAATAATGATGTAAAATGACCACAACTGTGAATATCTAAGATGGGTCTGTAATTTGTCGCTAATTGCGGCGGCACCTTTGCAGATGCTGCTGTTTTCTTCCCTCCGTTCTGGATCGGCCCCTAACAAAAGCCGCATGTATTTGCATTGTCCATGAACTTTGCTGCCCTGATTGTTATACTAAGAGTTTCTGACCAAAGTTTGCAAAGGTGTTAAATACTCCAATGAAACAAAAGTGAAAAATGATCCTGGAAGTTTTGCACAATACAGTGCTTTGATTTAATTAAAAAATATATATTATTTTTATTTTGCTAAAGATGACTGTACCAATAAACCGTGTTCATAGCAGCAGAAAGCACTGTGGGGGAGTAGAGGTACTCAATGTTATCATTTAGTGTGGCAGGTACGTTGCAAGAGGTAGGAAAAAAGTAATCTCCCTATTTGTTTTCCAGCTATATCGCATCGACCTGTATCAGAAATGTGCATAGTCATAAAAAAGCGTTTGGCCCCTTATTTAATATGCTGGGCAGATGTCTTCCCCTTGGCCAGGAAGATTTCCCCAAGGAGAAGGCCTCTTTACTGCCTGTTTATTAGAGGCCTTTGGCCTTTATTCATTTTGCTGAGAAGCTGCTTCCCCATGATGGAGGAAAGCTCAACTCCATCTACATGAACGGGACTAAAACCTCCCCTTGTACAGGGAAACGGCTTCGCCGCATATTGTGATAGGGCGTATGGGGGAGATTAAACAAAGTGCAATAGCCCCTTTAATTACTCTATCCCCTTGTTCTCCTAACTGGGGCCGCCTCAATGCATAGGGATAACATCTACGGATATGTTGTTTTTACAGCTAGATCTAATATCATCTGTATTCAATTCACATTTTTTCTGATCATTTATTCTCCAACAGATTAGTTACAACACAACGTATGACCGAGCTCTCCAGCAATCACGGGTTTATGTGTATATGGCAGGCAGATCAGGCTGGGGCAGATGGGTAATAAGTCTCGTGTTAGTTTTGCAGTGTGTTGCAGGCTCCTTCAGCCACCAAGGGGTGTATTCATCATATCTTTCTTTTCTAGTGTGTCCGTAGCACAGCAATCTTCTTCCTCTCTGTGTTAAGACTGAATAGAGACCGTTTTATTAAAGTGCTTGAAAACAGAAGGCCATTTATAGCCATAAAGATCTGAAGTGTTCATTATGAAACACACATGTGGAAACAAATAGGCGAGGGTAGGGAGACGGACTCCCTATTCAATGACTGGCCTTCTGCCCCTAGGGGATATTTGTAATGTCACAGCCTTTGTAGTGGGTGAACTCTGTTCGAATCCTTGTGACCATTCTTTTTAAGCCGCTTTTATTTCAAGCACTATAATTAGATTGTAAGCTCTCCGTGGCAGGGGCTCCTTAAACGTATTTGTTAAGGCGCGATGCTGCTCATTGGGGCACTACCACACGGAGACTTCCATGCAAGTCAGTGCGAGTCGGCATGATCGCGATTGAATGAATAACTCCTGTTGTGCTTGCTGAGTACATTTTCAGGGCTATATAAGCAAAAGATTTTATTCTGTATAACCGTAGTTACCCCACTCAACTCGTGATGTAAACACAATGTTATCCTCACAAACAGTCCCTATATGGATAGAAATCCATGTGGGGACTCTAGCAGTTGTAAAAGTTACTGTAGGTCAAGGGTGGCCAACTCCAGTCTTCAAGGGCCACTAACAGGTCAGGTTTTCTGGATATCTCTGCTTGAGCACAGATGGCTCAGTCAATGACAATGATTGAGCCACCTGTGCTGAAGCAGGAATATCCTTAAAACCTGATCTGTTGGTGGCCCCCTGAGGACTGGAGTTGGTCACCCCTGCTAGAGTTGTAATTCCTACCCAAATGGTACAGTAATACAAAGGAAACATTAGGTGCTGCTGTCCGTTCTAACACGTGCACGTCTTCCTAATTTAAAACGTGCAAATGCAACAGATAAGAAGATGATAAAAGAGTGATGTTTCTACCTCCTGCCGGGCCCTCAGATTTACAAACTAACCTCCTCTTTTTTTGCATGGAAACTACATGTAAATGTTTCACAACCTTTTCTTGATCGCTGAGCGTCTCTTGTGTGTGATTACAGGTGCATGAAAGAACTGTCCAGTCTGACTTCCTGCTCATCATCCTGAAGGAAATCCTGCGCAAGCGTTCGGACCTGCACCTGGTTCTGATGAGCGCCACAGTGGACTGTGATAAGTTTTCCAGCTACTTCACGCACTGCCCCATCATAAGGATTTCAGGAAGGACCTACCCAGTTGAGGTACGCGCATTGTTTTATATCCTCATGCGGTGCTACGTTTTCTTTATTCTGATAAACAAATGCAAGCGAGAACATACTGCATATAACTGGAAAACAAAATGCTTTGTATCTGGTTACCATTAGGGGGCTTATTTTATATCCGCTGAAGCGGCCAATCGGGCTGTTTTTCATCCAAATTCACCATTGGCTTCAGTGGGGAATTTCGGCTGAAAAATGACCGCTTTGGTGGATATAGAATAAGCCCCTAGATGTGAAGTCGCTGCTCGTTACGGCCAAGTCCGCTAATTAAATCCTCCCTTTTCTTCTATCGGTTTTGTAAGATCCAATATCCTGGTTTGTATAAAAACGTAACATTCACATCCTACCGGACGACAGACTTTTCACATCTTTGTGTTTTTTTTGCATCTCTCAATATTACCTGAAGGTTTTTCACCTGGAGGATGTGGTTGAAGAAACGGGTTTTGTTCTGGAACAAGACTCTGAGTATTGTCAGAAATTCTTAGAGGACGAGGAGGAAATAACGCTCAGCGTTACCAGCAAAGGAGGGGGCAGCAAAAAATACCAGGTGACACCCCATACATATGTCTAGACTAACACTATACACAGGTTGCCGAGTTATAAGAAACCCAGTTGAAGTCCATGAGCCATCAATTAGTAATTGTTTTGTACAGAATTTATAGTTTAGAAACAAATATTGTATCAAGAGTGGTGTACCTATATGTAGGATTCCTGTTTTAAAATAGTTTTCAAAAGATATTAAATGATATGATCTTTCTCTCCGTAATTGTACTAACATTGTGATCAAATGCTGAAATAGTGTCCACATATTCCTATTTTTCCTTAGGAGTTTATGCCTGCTCAATCAGGCACTGGGATAGATATGAGCGCCTACTATCAGGGGTACAGCAGCCGGACACGCCATGCTGTTCTCTACATGAACCCAAATAGAATTAACCTTGACCTGGTCCTGGAGCTGCTCGTGTTCTTGGGTATGTTTTTAGATATATCTGCGTTGTACTGTATTCTGTACTCCAGGGGTGTGCAAACTATTCGCGCCGCGCCCCCCTTGCCTACTCCCCCTGGTTCTCGTGCCCCTCCCCCCCCCTCCCACACACACCTTCCTTTCCGGCTTGCGGGGGTCATGTGACGTCACGCCATGACCCTGCCACGTTGCCATGGCGAAGGGTCGCCGAAGACCCGGCTGGTAGCGGGTATGTAAGTTACAGAGGCCTCACGCCTCCTCCAGCATTTCATTTAAATGCCGTGGGGAAGAGCGCGGGGCCCCTGTAACCGCCCATGCCCCCTTCCCCCCCCTGCAAAATCTCCCGCCCCCCCCAGTTTGCGCACTGCTGCTGTATTCTGCACTGCACATTCTACAATGTAACAAAGGGAAAGGTAAGTGTACAAGTCAGACCTCAGAACCCAGAGTATACACTTGTACCCAAACGGTGGTTGTATTTCTTTTTTTGGAATAATAATGTTGAACACTAAGAACCACGCAGAAAAAATCAGAATGACCGTCAACATTTTCTTAAGTGTTGGTACAAACAAGACCAATAATCTTAGCGAATGCATTGAGCGTAGCATAGAAAACCCCACAGAACATGCAAAGTGAGGGGAATGAGACCATTGTAATGATGGTGCTGCAAACAGTTTGTTAGAAAATGCTGTGTAAGGCACTGATGAACTTGGAAGACATTGGTAATGGTCAGTTACATTGTCATAACAAAACAGAATTAGCCGAGATCAGACCTACCCCAATGACGCAAAGTATTAATAACACTATAGAGACAGTCCGTCAAAGGAGAGAGGGGTGGGGGCAGAGCCACACCATCACAGGGGAAGAGACTGAGACAGTCTGTCACAGGAGACAGGGCCAGCAGAGACACAAGACAGTCAGAGGGGGCAGAGACAGTCACAAAAGACACACACCATAACAAATACACACAAACACACACACCAGGACAGATACCAAGCCTCACCTACTGCACATGCTGCTTCCTCCTCTGCTTGGCCACACCCCTCAGGCTCCTGACACCACCTCCTGCATTACACAGCAGCAGCCAATCAGGGTGGAGGAAACTGCCCTGTTTTCCCCTTGCTCTTGGATATCAGAGAACGCCATTTTGATCCTCTCCCAGAACCCCACAGTGCCGCTGAACACCGGTTGGGAAACACTGCTCTAATACCTACAGTGGCGGTTTCCCATTAGGCCTGATAGGCCTGAGCCTAGCGTAGCTAACTTTGGGGGCGGCATAAATGTCTGCCCCCCATATACAGATGCCGCACTCTCGGGCCTGATGGGAAGGCACTCAGCTGTGGCGGCCAGCTCCTTGCTGCCGCCCTACTCCTTCTGAATCACAGCGTCAAATGATGTCACGTTACCATGGCAACTCTACAATATATATATACATTTGTGTCTATAAAAAAAAAAGTATAAAAGAATGTTGCAGTTCATTTCATATTTCTTAGTCTTTTAAAATCTACTACAGGAGATCGTTTATAGAAGAATCGCTAATGGGGTTGTTAAAATGTACTACTTCTTCCCCCCTTTTTACTGTTTCCCTCTTCTAACGTTCAGACAGAAGTGGACAATTTAGGAACGTAGAGGGAGCCGTGCTGATCTTTTTACCTGGGCTTGCCGATATCCAGCAGCTGTACGATCTGTTGTCCTCTGACAAGAGGTTTCACGACAGGAGGAGGTACTCACTGCACCACATGTTGTCTTTGTTATAGCAGCTACAATAGGCAGAAACAGTTCTCGTTGTATCGAAGAAATGATTGTATTTCTTCCAATGGCATACTGTTGTTCTTTGCCATCTCTCTTCTGCATCATGTTGCACCACTTTTGCCTTGATGCATAGATTCCTGTGGAGAGATTGATGGGGTTGCAGTTTCTTTAGACCACTTTCTATCTTACACAGAAGCCGATCTTTTGCTCTTACTCCTGATGTAGAACAAATGGAGAAAAAACGAAGCACCAAGTCCAGCTGGACTTGGTGCTTCGTTTTTTCTCCATTTGTTCTACATCAAGAGTACCCTTCACGGATGCACATTCAACCCTGGACATTGGAATAGACTGGACTTGCTGCCTATAGTGGATGAAGATTCCCAAGTGAGTTCGTTCCATTTTGTCCATATCATTGTGTCAGTTTTAGGATGTTTCATCTACCGGTCACCTGCTGGTGTCACTGATATTTTCCTTACTACCTGGTTTGTGGGATTGTCATTACCGGGCTGCATCCTAGAGACACTTTATATATTCATTAAAGGGTTGTTTTCCATTTCATATACCTATTTTTGGCTTTAAGTATTGTCTTGAGAGCACCACACACATCCTTTTCTTCTGCTCTTACTCCTGAGTTTATACATTGTCAACACGATATTGGTTTGTACACCAGCTGAACAAAATAAAGTACACTACTTTATAGACCAGAAGTGGCTAACTCCAGTCCTCAAGGGCCGCCTACAAGGTCAGGTTATAAGGATATCCCTGCTTCAGCATAGGTTGCTCAATCAGTGACTGAGTCGTTGACTGAACCACATGTGCTGAAGCAGGGATATCCTTAAAACCTGACCTGTTGGGGGCCCTTGAGGGCTGGAGTTGGCCACTCCTGTTCTAGACTGTGAATCTTGGAGGAAGGAGCTGGCTTTATCAGTATGATTATTTACAGCATGTTTTGTTACACTGTGGACACAGCATTTACCATGGGCAGTGTTACTGCTGTTTTCAAATAGTTCTGCTATAAGTAAGGTGCAGAGAGAGAGGAGTTACAAGAGGACATAACAGGAATTCTGGGGAAATGGGTCCTGCTGTGAAATTGTATTGAGAGCAGAGCCAAAGGAGACCTGACGAAGAACTTTTCTTCTTGTAAAATCATGGGAATGCATGGAACAGCCTCGCGATAGTTGGGCAATTTCTAATGGCCTACAACCACATGGAAGAAGCTTAAAGATATCAAGTGCCTAGAAAAGAGAGCATTGATCTGGACACAAGGTGGGGTTGACAAGAAAGGTCAGCCTTTCACTAAAGTGTGGCACTGTGCAGTCAAATGTATATTGCAGTGCTGAGCTCAGTCATAATTACGGTTGAAAGTGTACTGACTGAAGGGCAGACCTTGCCACTAGGAAGGACGGACCACAATCTACCAGATACATTCACCTTTGTTTCTGTCTCTTGGTCATGGTATTGGAGCAGCGTCCGGATAACAAATTGTCCTTTCTCCATTTCAGGTACAAGTTAATAGCTCTGCATTCAATCCTTTCCAATCAAGATCAGGCTGAAGCTTTCATACTACCCCCACCAGGAATAAGAAAGGTAAGGTCAACCCGATGTGGCCGGTTCTAGATTGAGGGCCTTTTTGAGCACCAAATGTATGCTTGTTTAGCTTTATTTGTATAGCGCCCTCCATGTACTAACCCTTTGCGGCAGTAATAGACGCAACACTATAATATGGGGTGTAATACATACTGGAAATTAGCAAATAAAAAAGTTAACCAGACAGGATGTCCCTGCCCCAAAGAGCTTACAATCTATGTGGTAGAATTTTCAAAGACAGTAGCAAGGTGTTATGGGAAGTATGTATGTATGGGGTTATGGGAAGTATGTATGTATGGGGTTATGGGAAGTATGTATGTATGGGGTTATGGAAGTATGTATGTATGGGGTTATGGGAAGTTGTAGGGGTATGTTATTGAGGGTCAGAGCTAGTGGGTTACACGATCCTGCAGTATTGTTCTCTCCTCACAGGGTTAACATATATTGGTGTGTAGGGTACCCCTTTCCCTCATTTCTATCCCTAAGTGTAGTTACTAACTAGCAGGGACAGGTTTTGTGGGGCTCAGACCACCATTGTTCTATCGGTCTATGTATAAGTCAGCTGTACCAATACCTATGTGTGTTACTAATAATTACCTTTGCCGCTGTTTCACCTTCTACCCCATCATTGATGTATGGTTTACAGTGAGCTAGAGTTCACACACACTTCATTGCCTCTAGTGGATGTATATATTTTATATAGTGCTCCAGTGACGTCATCCATTACAGTTAGCCTTCACTGCCTTAAACCATAGGCACTGATTGTGTGCTATCTGTTATTCATAGTGCTCATGTTCAGTTTTCCAATTACTTTGGATTAACTATCTGGCAATTTGCCCTAATAGCACTCACTGTATTCAGTTCATTCTATTCACCATTTATTCTGGTACCATTTTTAAACCAACATCAATAAATTGGTTCAGATTATTCCTGTGTTGCTGCTTTTTTATTAGGGTGACCTACCCCTCAGATTTTGAGTGCATCAATATGGCCTTATCTGTGTGTATTGTGTCTTTACATCATACAGTGTTCTCTGTGTTCTGATTAGTCTCCTTGCCCTATTGCACCAGTCTGATTCAGTGATCCTAGCGGTCACACTAGGTGGAGCGGGTGCAACCCCTATTTTGCTGTCGGGTTATGGGAAGTATGTATGTATGGGTTTATGGGAAGTATGTATGTATGGGGTTATGGGAAGTACGTATGTATGGGGTTATGGGAAGTATGTATGTATGGGGTTGTGGCAAGTACGTACGTGTGTATGGGGTTGTGGCAAGTACGTACGTGTGTATGGGGTTGTGGCAAGTACGTACGTGTGTATGGGTGCGGGCAATACGTACGTGTGTATGGGGTTGTGGCAAGTACGTACGTGTGTATGGGGTTGTGGCTGGTCAAGTACGTACGTGTGTATGGGGTTGTGGCAAGTACGTACGTGTGTATGGGGTTGTGGCAAGTACGTACGTATGTATGGGGTTGTGACAAGTGTATGGGTGAGTACTTTGGAGCTTTTGAAATGATTTGTGCAAGAGGTGAGTTTTGAGATGGGCCTTGAAGGTGGAGAGAGAGGGTGCTTGGCGGATATAGAGGGGAAAGGCATTGCAGAGGTGTGGAAGCAGTGTAGACCGTCTGTAGCTCAAGGTTCCACAAACAAGGTAATAACAGATAATGATGTTATAATGGAGCTTGAATGAGGGGTTAATAGCCTATTGGAGACGCTTATAGCGCGAGGTATAAGCTGTGTTGCGTCCAAGAAAACCCATATTATACTAAATGACATACAGATAAGCTCGGATATGACAACCAGAAGCAGTTATCCACGGTACGACAGAGTGCAAATCCAATCACCACGTACAAAACAGGAAAACTTCTTTCCGTTCTTCGCCTGGCATGAACGGACCCCAAAGCAGGAACCTGTATTCCTCATCGTGGCCACGATCCGGATATAGGCTAGAATAGGTGTATCGCTGCGCCGCGATCGCTCCGTAGTACTCAGATGACGCCAGGAAGTGAGTAAGGTTTTAAAACTTTATTCAGCTACTAAAAATGATACTGTGAACAGGACCCAGAAACTAGGGAACCTCCCCCACGCGTTCGGAGACAAAACTGCTCTTTCTGTTTCTGCTCTTGAGAGAGAGCAGTTTTGCTCGAAACGCGTGGGAGGAGGTTCCCTAGTTGTCTGTCCTTGTTCCAGTATCCATTTTATGTAGCTGAATAAAGTTTTTTAAAACCTACTACTTCCTGGTGAGTGAGTACTACGGAGCGCTGGCGGCGGCATCGATCATCTATTCTCTATTCCAGAGGTGTGGGGCAGTAAGTGAAAAATGTTTGCAAAGGAAGAGGGCTTTAGATATGAAAGTGTTAGACAGAAGAACTCCTTGAGCAGAACGCATGAAGTTAGCACGGTTGTAGCGTGAAATTAAGGCTGAGCTATAAGGAAAATGTTGTGAGTAATACAGGATACATATATACAGGCACACATACATGCACACACATACATATATACATACATACATACACATGTAGCCCTGATTTTGTTTTTTGGGCTATAGGTCTGCTCTCCTCCTGGCAGTAATGCCTAGTAAAGGTAGGTTGCCAGGAGTAATTATGGGTTTTCCCCATTCATTGCAGTGCATTGAGTCAGAGAAGGTAGTGTCATCAGGCCTTGTGTCCAATCAGAAGCACAAGAGTGGTGACTACTGGATCTGTATTTAAGGCCCTGCACTTCCTATATTTAGGCAGTGTTGCCTCTACCTTGAGAGAGGCTGGTCTACCCGAGAACAGTGTGCAGGGCTTTGTACACTGTGTGCCCTCCCTCTGGGGAGTGGTGGGAGACTGTTCCTCTTACTCTATTAGGGAGTAAGGGAAGAGCTGGGACTGCTCCTGGTGCTCTCTGGCTGGGAGTGAGTCCAGGGACATCCTGTGGGTGGGAGCCCCGAAAGCTGATACCTTGCTGCTGAATACAGAGAGAGATCAAATAAAGAACACTGTATTTTACTATACTTCTGTCCTGAGAGTGAAGTCTATTGGGAAGAAGTGAGAGAGATTCTCCTGCAGAGACTTCTCCCCATACATCTGGGGGCTGCAAGAGATGGAGGCGCTGCACCTGTGAGTACGATTCGGGCAAGACCCCAGAAGGCTGTCCTGTCATTCCCCTATAACACAATGTGGGAGACTCAGGACCCCCTGATATCAGCAGGTTTGCACCACACAAAGTAGTTACCAGATCAACTTTCCCCGAGATAGACCCTATGTGAGATTGCCCCCCACCCCCCTCGCCGCTCAGTAATAGATGGCGCCGAGATAAATTGTATTTAATTTTCCTAACAAAACGAGCATATGGCGCTGTGAAATCTCTGATCTATTGCATATAAACATGGATAATAAAAGAGCATTTCAGGCACTCTATGTAATGAAAATCCAAAGACCAGGTGTAGATGCAGGTGCTCAGCGCTACTGTGGAGCAATCCTGTACCGCTTCAAAAGTTTTCGGGTAATAAGTGGAGGAATTAAGGCACTTCAGTCTTAACCAAAAAAAGTTCAATAAGCCAAACTTTTTTGGTTAAGAGGAAGTGCTTTGTTTCCTCTACCTATTACATATAAAGCAGGGTTTCCCAATTAAATTTAGTCGTGGAACCCTTTTATATTTTGTTCAACAAAATGGAACCCCTTAAATATTTTTAGCGTGGCACATATAAAAAAAAAAATGAAATCCGCCGCAGGCGAAACATTTTCTTTGTTGAAGATCAAACACCTTTAAATTGAAAGTTACATTTTTCCAGGGGGACGGCAACTACACGATTTGTTCTCTTTCATGTCCCATAAATAAATGCAGCCTCCCTGTATACGTGCCCGTCAGGGGGAAAAAATATAAGGTTTTACTCTTACTTATATGATAATTATAGCATCAGATTCTTTGTTTATTATTGTGGTGTAGGGGGGAAGGGATCCCGCAGTGGTGTAGGGGGGAAGGGAGCCCGCAGTGGTGTAGGGGGGAAGGGATCCCGCAGTGGTGTAGGGGGGAAGGGATCCCGCAGTGGTGTAGGGGGAAGGGAGCCCGCAGTGGTGTAGGGGGGACTTGTGCACATTGGAGATATCACCAAGGTGCACAAGGGTAAGTGTAAAAACACAAGCAAAGTTTAAAAACGCATAATATCCAGACTTACAATTTAAACACGGAAACCCCACAACCAGTTCCCACACTGTACAAAAATGTCCTAGAAAAGCCTTGTGCACCAAGGGCTGATGGACCAACAACCACTAATTATCAAAATAGATGACATAAAGTGCAATGGTAAATATAAGTGGGTGAAGTTCAAAGAGAAAATAAGGTATACTACTGTAAACTAACACTGAAACAATGTGATAAAAAGAAGAAAGAACATCAGATCCAGTGAGAGAGGAGCACTACTTTATAAATGGAGTCACATAAATAAAATCATTACATTAAAGACTCAATAGCCATAAAGTACAAGGCTCATGGATCACAATGGTAAACCTTCAAAAAGTGGTCCAGTAAATACGTCAGGGTTTTACCTTTGTCCACAAAGTTTTTTGGGGATATTTGTGATATTCCTCAAATGTTCAAATATCCTTATTTTGAGGTTCCTTATTGTTTTTTCCCACATACTATAAACCACAATCACACTGGAGAAGATACATAAAAAAAATTAGTCTTGCAATTAATAAAAGTATCAATATTAAAAAAATCTCAATTTTTTCGGGATTGGAATTGTTTGGATTGTTTCATGGAACTGCAGGCAGTGTACTTTGAGCATTGGTAGCATCTCTTTGGATTTGAAGAACCAATGGGCATGGATCCACCCACAGCACTTACAGAGGGATGAACCATGCCAGGAGCCAAATCACTTTAAAGGTTCCTGGCTCTACTAAATATGACTTTGGGCTGTGAGGGCCATACTGTACTATTCCCGACATTGGAGCACTATAAAATTTGATCCTATGTCAGGAGAGTATGTTAATAAACTTACGATGCGCCCCATTAAAGCTGCAGTTCAGTCTTTTTTTTGTTTACATTTATTTTTTTACTTCAATAGTTTCATGTGTGCAATCTCTAATTAGCTAAAGAACTGTACAGCTGCAGGTCAATTCGTTCTACATGTATTGATAGGTCGAAATTTGGTGACATATTAAAATCTGGGATTTGTTTATAATCTGCTTGTCTGTCAGTGGAAGCTCATGAATATTCATGAGCATTCCTGCACTGACAAGTGCTAGAGGGAGGGCAGGGCTGACAAGGGGGTGTGCCAGGGCTTGTGACAGGACATGAAGGGGCAGTGCCTTAGCAAATGGCTGTTAAAATAGAATACAAGAAAATTGGTCTTTCAAAGTTGTTTTTTTAAAAACAGAAAATGCTAAAAGTATTTTTTCTTACTACAGAACTGATTTATTAAAAAAAACACACATGCAGGATATTGACTGAACTGCAGCTTTAAATAGAGTAATAAACATGAGAGTTTGATCATTACCAGACTTGGAATTAATGGGGGAATCACACCACCTATGAATTCACTTCTCAATGTGGTCATGGGTGGACCATCTACCTGTCTAAAAGTGTTGGATGCAAACTTAATTTTCACTGTGTGTTCCAAAGGAGTTTCCTATTTTTTCGAATAAGCACGTTTCTGCAATATCCGAATCGTCATTTTTCTGTAGGAATCTATCTTTCAGAAAATTTGACTGGTCCTTAAATTTAGATTCCTCTATAAAATTCCTTCTCAGATATAAGATGTAAGAACTAGCTGTAAGGGATGTTTTGGACCCATCTCACATTAGGATTACTGGTGGGGTCCAGATAGAAGTTGACACTAAATTCTTTAAAAAATGTGCTTGTGCATATTGTCTCCTCTTTGGTATAAATTTCCATGTCCAAAAAATGAACTTTTTCATCAAAAGTGGTAATGAAGGGGTTATCTTTTGAAGCAGGAAATGGACCCGCAGGGATGAGGTAGGAAGGTGAAAGAACCAACCTGAGCCGAGGGCCAGAGTCTTGATAGAGTAGTGAGTAGTAAGCTGAAGGTCAGGGCAGGCAGCAGAGTTGCGTAGATGGTGTGGATGCAGAGGTTGTGGCAGGCTGCAATCAAAGGTTAGTTCAGGTACTTGCACAGGTCGGGCAGGTTGAAGACAAGGGTAGTGAACTGTCAGCAGCCCATTGGTCCGGTGCTCCAAAAACTATAAAAAACAAAAAAGGTGAGGCTGGAAAAAGCTATAAATTAAATAAATGAGTCCTGTATACTGTATCATCACCTGTTCCTATGTGTCCGTGAGTTTGAGCCACTATTCAAGAAGGTAGATAGTGTAGATACATATAGAAACCATAAGCTTATTGATAAATGTCACTAATAGCATGAAATCAATGTGGCTCTAATGCAACTGGCTGAGCACCTTCAGCACAATGACATTGCAGTCGATTACCCACAGTCCCCAGACAGGTTTCCGACGACTGCGGTATAGCCCAAATCTCCATGAAGCAGGCAGCCTCACTCTGAGGATCCCGAGGGTGAGTGTCCAAGTATCAATGCAGGAACAATCATCAGACAAGTATCCAACATTTCTCATCCTACATTACACTGGTGTGGCTATGCTCCGGTTCCTGTATGGATCGTGATACAGCCGCGGCCCCTTTTATTCTAATACTTAACCGATATTTTCCGGTGACTATTTCCGAATGCCACGCGCTTCGCCGTGTTCATGCGGCGTTCGTGCCGTATTCATGTCGCAATCATGCCGGAGTCCACCGCGCTTGATATGTTTAATGAGAATGTTTCGGATTTAATTGGTTGCAATTCTCCGCGTATCCACCAGGTGGCAGATATTCATGAATTGTAATGCGCATGCGCTTCAGTAATGTGTCGACTTGCAGGTGTATAAAAAATACCACAGTGGTCCTTTGTGAATTGACCTTGGTACTGAAGAAGTTGTACAACATTGTATCTATTTAGGCGTTTCATATTAAAAACTAAATGCAAACTGTCTACTGTCTGGTGTTCTATTCCATTGTCCAGAGAGGTCCAGAGATGAGTACATCACTGCAGTCCGTGTTCAAAAAGCCCAACATAACGTACGCTTATTTAATATGGTCAGCAATTAGTTCAGCAGATAAGATGGCCACAGTTGGTCAAATTTATCAATATTTTATCGAAAATTATAACTTTTACAGATTCTCACCAGATGCTCTGGGGTGGAAGTGCGTGATAAGGAAAAAGTTATGTATCGATCCGCGTTTTCTTCGAATTGCTCCTGCACCCGGAGTTACAGAAGGAGTGTATTGGTGTGTTGCCCCTGAATTGTCCAGTACCTTTGTAAAACCAACTAGGAATCGTCAGTCCCAGGCAAGCAATATGCCAGCGCCAGCACCGGCTTCCAATAACGGTCCAACCGTCTGTGAAAACCTGCTGACCGGCAACCCTTGCTATCAGCCCCCGCCTGGATACCTGCAGCCTGAGCAGGATTTCGCGTGCAGATACCAGCAAGCTTGCATGTACCAAAGCGATTTCCAGCTTCATCAGCTGTCAACTACAGGTTTAGAAGGCCCGCTGTCACCTGTCAACTACGTGTATAATCAAGACTACGGAACTGGCAGTGGCTCTGCGCCAACCGATTGGCAAAGTCTATGGTGAGTACGGCTGCCGTATTTTATTCTTTTTTGAAATATCAATATAAATGCACAGTACAGCGATTCTCCTGTAATTGTATTGTATTGTATATCTTTATTTATATAGCGCCATTAATGTACATAGCGCTTCACAGTAGTAATACATGTGGTAATCAAATAAATAACAGATAATATAAATAACAGATCATGGGAATAAGTGCTTTAGACATAAACATAACATTAAGGAAGAGGAGTCCCTGCCCCGAGGAGCTTACAGTCTAATTGGTAGGTAGGGAGAACGTACAGAGACAGTAGGAGGGAGTTCTGGTAAGTGCGTCTGCAGGGGGCCAAACTTTGTGTATCATGTGTTCAGAATATTCACAGTGCTATTCATATGCTTCTTTAAGCAAGTGTGTCTTAAGGTGGGTCTTAAAGGTGGATAGAGAGGGTGCTAGTCGGGTACTGAGGGGAAGGTCATTCCAGAGGTGTGGGGAAGTCAGTGAAAAAGGTTTAAGGCGGGAGAGGGCTTTAGATACAAAGGGGGTAGAAAGAAGACATCCTTGAGCAGAACGCAAGAGTCTGGATGGTGCATAGCGAGAAATTAGGGCAGAGATGTAAGGAGGGGAAGAAGAGTGTAAAGCTTTAAAAATGAGGAGAAGAATGGAGTGTGAGATGTGGGATTTGATCGAAGCCAGGAGAGGGATTTCACGCGGACGGGGTACCGTTATCTAGATTTCAGTACCTGCGGGTTTTCTGCATGTGCCTAAGACACCAGGGTCTAGACGAGGCACAATACGGGACGCATTCGTTCCGGATTGGGGCGGCAACGGAAGCATCACGCGCGGGGCTGTCAGTAGCTGCGATCCAAAAGATAGGGCGATGGAAGTCTATATCAGGCCCGCATTATCTGGGATTTAGTGTACTTCGATAAACCCCCTCATCCCTTTATGCCTTCACAGATGCCGCAACCACTTGGATAATCGGAGACTCGCTTATACACTGGGCAGAGAAGCGGGCTGTCAAACGCCCATACGGGGCAAACCTCGGGTTGTGAGCGGAGCAGGCAAATGTGGTATGGGGGGGAGGTAGGGGGCTGCGGTGGGCTATGTTGCTCCCGTGGCTAATGGTGGCTAATGGTGATGGGTAGGGATAGGAGGGCGCCACAGATCCTGCTCCTCCACATCGGGGGCAACGATCTGGCCGCTCGACGCTACTTTGAGCTGGTTAATTCAATAAAACACGACCTAGTCCTCATAATCGCCCGTTGGCCAGGAGTACAGATCATTTGGTCGGACATAGTTTGCAGGATAGTGTGGAGGGGTGCAAGGGCACCGGGCGCCGTCGACCGAGCGCGGGTCAAATTGAACAAGATGGTGGGGAAGTTTGTGACGCAGTGTGGGGGATGGCAGATCACCCATCCCGAGTTCGACTACAAGTCAATCGGCCTGTTTCGAGCCGACGGCACACACTTATCTGAGTTAGGGGCAGATTTGTTCAACAACGATTTGCAGGAGGGGCTGGAGATGGTCCTAGCGGTGTTGGCGGCACGGTCTAATTTAAGGAGGTTTAAATAGAGCCGTGAGTGGCGGCAGTTTGGGGGTAAGTGCTTGTCCTTGCCAGATGGGCTCGGGCGGGCATCGCCCGGGGGTAGGAGCGAATGGGCGGGGTGAAGCGAACGTGGCACCCGGGAACCCACTCGCGACAACGGTCAGCTCTTTAGGGCTCGGCCGGGTACGGGGGCAGCAGGCCAAGGCCTGGCTGAGACAGTAAACACAAAAAACAAAACTGTGCGCTACTACCTAACTACCTATAAAGTTTAAATGTATAAATATATACAGTGCAGTGACTATACCATCAATTTAGTGATAAAAAATTTATAAAAAATTAAACCACAACTCCCACAGTGAGATAATTATACATTAAATAATAAGTGCCACATAACTGTGTTGGGGATAATGGCGTCTGCAGCTGTAAACGCAGGGGTGGCTCAGCACCCCACACACACTAAGAGAATGGAAACAAAAGAAAACAGCACACAACGCCAAATAGTGAAGCAAATTCAACAATATATTATAGAATTAAAAAGGGGGTAATATATCTGCGTACATGAAAAAAGTTGGTAAAAGGCATGTATTGTGTATCACACTGTTTACCACTCGGCAGCTGTTAGCTGTAGATTCAGGTGCTTGCTTTATTACATACTTTTTTACATACTTTTTTACATACTGTATAATAAACCCCAAAAATAAAAAGTATGCATTTATTCTGTACATGTATTACAGTACAGTATGTGTGTTCTACTCTAATAATAATACAAATACGCAGTGTTCGACAATTGTATACATTTACTCGCCCGGGGCGGGTGGATTAACCCCCGGGCGAGTAAATATTGGCCCAAGCAGCACACGTGGTTTTTTTTTAAATTCCCCCGTTCGCGCTGAAATTCCCCTGCTCGCACTGAAAAAAAAAAAAAAAAAAAAACTCCCCTACCTGACTCCTGATTGGCGCACGCTACAGGCTTTGTGGGCGCGCGGCCAGGCTCTATATGAGCCCGCCCCCAACGAGCGGCCATTCTGCCTGGAGCTCTGTTGGAGGGTAAGTACTCTCCATGCTGCGGCCCCTCTGCTCCTTCCCTGCGATCCCCCTGGTCCCCACATGGCTACCTACTCCCCACCGCAGAAGCTCTCCTGTCCCCTGCTCCTGTCCCATTCCCCTCCTCCTGTCCCCTGCTCCTGTCCCCTGCTCCTGTCCCCTCCTCCTGCTCCTGTCCCCTCCTCCTGCTCCCTTCCCCTCTTCCTGCTCCTGTCCCCTTCCCCTCCTCCTGTCCCCTTCCCCTCGATCCACCAATCGATGTCAGGGGTGGGAGGTCCCCGCTGCTGCAGCCCGGTTGGCTTGCGGTGGGGGGCTCGGCCCTCACCACGTGCCTCCCATGCGTCCCCTACCTTCATGATGGCGCAGCCGCCGCATGAGGTGGGGGGATGTCGGCCTGCCCCCCCACCCTCACTCATCCAGCCTCTCTCTCTGTGTATCACCCACCCTCTGTGTGTGTCACCCACCGTTTCTCTCCTCTGTCTCCCCCACACTCTCTCTCTCTCTCAAACTCCTTGATGGAGATAAAAAAGGGATCAGGCGCGTGAACGAGCGCACCCCCGCTGGCTCACAATTCACACACGCAGTTGTTCACGCAGACGAAAAATGCGATCAGGCAAACACACAGTACTTTTATAAGCAAACCTGCCAAAGTACAGGTAGTCCTCGCTATCCGATATAACGAATGGCATATCCAACGCAACCCTATGGGCTGTTTTTCGACGCTGGAATGTGTTATCCGACCGACGCCTGAATGCGTTACCCAACGCTCACTTCCACTGATTAACATGTGACTCACTTTACAACGGTTTCACTATCCAACGCTACTTCCAGAACGGATTCCGTTGGATAACCAAGGACTGCCGGTACCAGTACTTGTATAAGTGTAGCCGAGTCCCCCTACCCTGCCTCCGGTGCTGGGGAGCTGTTAAGTGGTTCCACAAAGCTCAGCGCGATCGGGAGGTGGGGGCGGCCATTTTGCGAGTCGCGCATGTACAGTGGGGCGAGGCGCGCATGCGCAGTGGATGAGGCAGTGGCCATCTTAGGATGGCTCCGCATATGCAGTTGCGGGACTACAAGTCCCAGTATCCCTAGAGCAGGCCTGCACAACTTGTACAGTGAGAAGGGCCGAACTGCTCAAAGGAAAAAAAAGATTTGGGCCGCACGGGTAAAATCACCATCATCATCTCTCCTCCAGCACCTCTCATCATCATCATATCTCCCCCAAAACCCACCATCAACCTTAAAAAGACTCCCCATCGATCTCTCATACCCCCATCTGTCCCCCTCACCCATACACATAATACTCCCCCTCCACATCAAACACACAATACCCCCTGCCCCTCACATCCACTCTCACCACCTTGCCCTCACATCACTCCCCCCCCCCCACTCACATCACCCACCCCTGCCCCTCATCATTCACTCCCCCCTGCCCCCACATCACTCCCCCCCCGTCTGCACCTCACATCATCCCCCCCTGCCCCTCACATCACTCCCCCCCTGCCCCTCACACCACCATCCCCACATCCCCTCCCCCCTGCCCCTCACATCACTCTCCCCCCTGCCCCTCACATCACTCTCCCCCCTGCCCCTCACATCACTCTCCCCCCCCCCTGCCCTCACTACTCTAACCCCCTGACCTCTCACATCATCTCATCCCCCCCTGCCTTCACATCACTCTCCCCCCCTGCCCCTCACAATCCACTCTCCCTCCCTGCCCCTCACATCACTCTCCCCCCTGCCTCTCACATCTCTCCCCCCTGCCCCTCACATCACTCCCCCCCCCCCTGCACACTCCTCACATCACTTCCCCCCTGCCCTCACATCACTCTCCCCCCGGCTCTCACATCACTCTCCCCCCCCGACCTTCAACATCACATCTCCCCCCCTGCCCTCACATCAATCTCTGTCACCTGCTCTCATATCACTCCCCCCCTGCCCCTTATATCACTCTCCCCCCCTGCCTCTCACATCACTCTCCCCCCTGCCCTTCACATCACTCACCCCCCTGCCCCTCACATCACTCTCCCCCCTTCCCCTCCATCTCCTCTCCCCCTGCCCCTCCATCACTCTCACCCTGACCTCACATCACTCTCCCCCCCTTGCCCCTCACATCACTCTCCCCCCTTCTGCCCCCACATCATCTCCCCCCACCTCTCCCCCTGCCCCTCCCATCACTCCCCTCACAAGCCCGCATCAGCAACCCCCCACGCCCATTTTACCACAGCCCCCAACGCCCCATTGTCAAACAGCCCCACCGCCCATTCAGCAGCCTCGCCACGTCAGCCTCCACCGCCCATTTTCGGCAGCCTCCACCGCCATTTCACAGTCCACAGCCAATTCATTCAGAGATCCCCCAGCCCCATTCATTTCAGCAGCCCCCCCCCCATTGCAGGCACCCCCACCCCATGTCAGCAGTCCCCCATATGTCAGCAGCCCCCCCAGCCCATTCATTTCAAGCAAGCACCCCCACACCCATGTCAGCAGCCCCCCATATGTCAGCAGCCCCCTAGGCCCATTCCATTTAGCAGCCCCCCCATCTCAGCAGCCCCCCCCAATCTCAGCCAGCACCCCCATGTCAGCAGCCCCCCCCATCCCCCCATGTCGCAGCCCCCCCCATGTCAGCATGTCCGCCCCCCCCAGTTCAGCAGCCCCCCCCATGTCAGCAGCCCCCCCCAGCCCATTCCATTTCAGCAGCCCCCCATGGGGTATTGGTGCCACAGCACCCTCAGTACTTTGGGGAAACCACCACGTGTTGGGTACAGTCATTACTGTTATTATATGTGTGTATGTATTGGTATCTGTATACAGTAAACCATAGGCTGAGTCCTCGCCGGCACTGAGCTCGCTGAACTTGACGCGGTTACATGCATATATATATATATATATATATATGCATGTTCCTGCGCGCGTGCAAATGCGCCGGGCACACACGCTCGGCGCTTTAGTAAACACATTTTTTAAACTTTCCCGCTTGCTCGATAGCCCGCAATGCGCAGGCAAGGAGAAAGAGCTCACCCAGGCTGGCGGAGGCGGAGGCCTCCTGTGAGCAAACAGGTATAGCAGCACGCATAGTTCCCTAAGCATAGGGAAAGGGGGCTGCATAAGCCAACCTGCCACTGTCAAGTACTTTTATAAGCAAACCTAACCCCATACCAGTACTTTTATATTCAAACCTAACCCCATACCAGTACTTTTATAAGCAAACCTAACCCCATACCAGTACTTTTATATTCAAACCTAACCCCATACAAGTACTTTATATCAAACCTAACCCCATAACAGTACTTTTATATTCAACAACCTAACCCCATACCAGTACTGTGTTAATTCAAACCAACCCATACCAACTTTTATATTCAAACCTAACAACCCCCCCTACAAGTACTTTTATAACAAACCTAACCCCAATACCAGTACTTTTATATTCAAACCTAACCCATACCAGTACTTTTATAAGCAACCTAACCCCATACCAGGTACGTTTATACAAACCTAACCCCATCCCAGTACTTTTATAAGCAAACCTAACCCCAGACAGTACTTTATATCAAACCTAACACCCATACCAGACTTTTATAGTTCAAACCTAACCCATACCAGTACTTTTATAAGCAAACCTAACCCCATACCAGTACTTTTGATATTCAAACCTAACCCCATACCAGTACTTTTTATATGCAAACCTAACCCCCATAACCAGTACTTTTCTTTATATTCAAACCTAACCCCATACCAGTACTTTTATATTCAAACCTAACCCCATACCAGTACTTTTATAAGCAAACCTAACCCCATACCAGTACTTTTATATTCAAACCTAACCCCATACCAGTACTTTTATAAGCAAACCTAACCCCATACCAGTACTTTTATAAGCAAACCTAACCCCATACCAGTACTTTTATATTCAAACCTGCCACAAAAACCTCAATCTAGATACAATTTCAGTGACAACACACAAAGAAGTTTCACTTAAAACGTGCGTGCTCGGCACACACCCCCCTTTTTCTTTTCTTTTTTAACCCAAATTTTTTTTGTACAGGACAGTAAGTAATCTGAGGGTCCCTGGGGGGCTCACTGGTTCCCGAGATACTTGGTGAAGCTGCCAATTCTTTTGGTCCCCTCCACGGGCAAGAAAATTGGCACTTAATTCTGCGTCAAACTTTGTGGCCTCCTACTGTATGACCATTTACTACCCAGTGCAAAACCGGGTTGGGTAGGAGCGATTGTCTCTTTAAAAACCAGCCTCTGATGCAGACTTTGCAGTAGCACAGTGTTTTTCAACAGGTGTTCCCCGTGAGCATTCCTAAAGGGTTCCCTGCAATTTTCAGGTCATTTGAAAATTGTGCCAAATACAAAAGAATTTAAAATACATCTGATCTCAGACGTGCTATTAGAGAGGGTTGGGGTTCCTTACAATGCATCTGATCTCAGGCGCGCTATTAGAGAGGGTTGGGGTTCCTTACAATGCATCTGATCTCAGGCGCTTAGAGAGGGTTGGGGTTCCTCAGAATCTCACCATATAATTATAGGGTTCCTCAACCACAAAAAGGTTAAAAAAAAATACTGACCTAGCATATTGAACTTGGCAAAGAAAGATGGAGACCGGAAGTTGAGAAGAGGCAGAAGAACCACGATCAGGTAAAAGGGGACGGTATCGGTTTTACTCCACCATATCTGAAACTGGTTGAATTCTGTCCCATTGCCTGGAATGAACTCTAGGGATTCAGTCGCTGCTGCTAGACCGGTCGCAGGCTGTGGGCAAATAACTGCAACAAACAGGAGGGGGGAAAGGACAATATCAGAACGGCTGTTACTTTTGGGTGAAAAAAGTTACATAATAGTCATGTTATCACCATAACACATATAGGCTTATGCATAGCATCACTAGTGCTACAAATCTCAATACCCTTTCACATGTACTTAATTTCAAACCTGTGATAAAGGTAAGGGATTTATTTGCTAAATACTATGGTAGAGATAGAGCATCTGCGATCAAGTTCCCCACAGAACCTCTAGAGAGGGAGTGCACTTAATGGAGCACACCCAAGGGTTAATAAAACAACATTTATTGACTCATTAGACATTATTTCACTCACAATGGGACAAACATACGTTTTTTATAAATATGTAGTGCAAAGTAAAAAAATAAATAAAAATAATACGGTAAGAAAAGGCAGATCAGCTGGATGTAATAACCCCCAGTGGTAGCTGTTGCTATATATTCAGATGCGATAAAATGAGGCGATTTAATTCAGCCTGGTGATATTCTGGATAGCTAGTAATAAGATCTTGTAATGAGAAGTGGCCAGGGGGGTGGAAGTAAAATTCAAAAAGTTCCAGCTCATTTATTGTGTAATCTCTGAAGCTGCTACAAGTGGAGGTCCAGGGATCACCATTAAAATGGTGAGCGTACCATTTGCAAGCTCACAACACACTGAACAGTTTCAAGCTTCATAATACTACACGCAGTACTGCAAATGTGACCTAAAAAGCAGATGTATCAAAATGCCGTTCATGACCCTGAGAAACAGGCCGTCACTAACACTATTATCCTTTTTCTATTGCACAGAGTAAAACATTTTTATTACTACAATTGAAAAATACCTTTCTATGTAAACTCAACAAATGGGACAATGTATCAAGAAAAGTTCTCTTTGCCGCACTGTAATGTTTCTTGCGAACTGCTGTGTCAAACACCTTATGATTTCCCACTGGATGACGGTCCTAATTTAGGTTTATGCCACCTGGAGCCTTGGCAGTGATTTTGATGGTCAATAACCAGGATTCAAATATCAGTTATAAAATGATACCTAAATAAATATCCCCAAAAAGTATTTGACCCCCTTAATTTGTTTATTTATTTATTTATTTTTAAAGAGGATGTTGCTTGTAAAACAGAAACCGGTCTGATATCTGCAGCCTTTTTACCAAGGCTTATTTGATGGGGTCAAAAAGGGAAGGAGAGAAATTCCCAGGAATTAGTTGCAAAAAAGAAACTTTTGGTTTATTGATTACACTATATTAACAATTAGACACCATTTAATGTAATCAATAAACCACAAGTATTTATTTATTTTTACAACTATTTTGGAGTGCCTGGTAATTCCCCTTCTTTTTCTGATGTGGACAGGTTCTTTTCCATTAGCACCTGGTAACCTGTTTTTAGTTTAATATCAAATGAAAGGTGTGCACTGCCGAAGGAAACAAACCATTGAAAATACAATGAAACCTGTACTATGGCTGTCAGTTTGACATGCCCGTAGGGAAGGAAAAGCCCTAAACTGTTGCAAAATCAATTTAAATAGGGTTAAGACAAATAAGAATTGTTACGGTATCTGCTGTCAATTGGGCGCTTTTTATAGCTGTACATACCGCTTCCCCTATCAAATAGCCACCGGAAATTAAAGTGACATAACTCAAGAGACTGCAATCCTTACACTAAAGCTTTGGCTTCTTGGTGGTTTGTTGAAGAAAGAAACTGCCGCGCGGGAATTTCAAACCTTTTAAAAACACGTGTAAGGTATGTTTGAAAAAACGTGATACTAACCTTTATCACTACCATTGGTACATAAACCAATTTCAGTAACGTTGACATCATTAACATAATCTGAAACAAAGAAGTAAAGCTCTTAAATGACCAATTCCACCAAAATGTGTCAATCTCACGTGAAATCGGGGGTACCCCAGATCTCTTCTGTGGTCTCCCGAGGTCAGGTCATCCCATCCGCCATGTTCCTGAGCAGTGAGCTTGGGGCCCACCAGTCAAACAGGTAGACCCAAAATGGCAGAGGGGGTTTGGACTCCAGCAGGACACAGAAAAACCGTGATGTCATCAAGAGATTATGTTGCAAGTTTCGAATGGTGAGCCTGCAGCCATATTTATAATTGTTCGTGTCAAAACCAACTCATAAGAGTCACCAAGCTATTTCTTTTAATACGAGCAACCCAACGGGTGTTTCTGGACTTTGCAAGTCATTTTAGTCTATCATTGACGTGGTTATACAACAGGATTGAATTGTGCATTGGGAAGTACACTGGCATTTTGACAGATAATGGGGGAGGTCTACATCGATTTTTAAGGCTTTATGCCTTCTTAACATTCATTTTTTTGGTCTTTGGTACTGTATGTGGAGTTTTTATATGCGATGAATTATTATGGGTTTGTACTTTTTATATGCGGTTTATTGAATTCATCTGGTATATGTTTTTAATGAGTTTATCCATGATTATTTTTTCACATTTGTATCTCACCGTTACTGCAGCTACTTTTCCACATCATTTTCGGTGTTGTTTTTCTCCTTAGACATGTGAATCTTTTACTTGTGCTGGTTAAACATGTGCATAGGATTAGAAACTGACCAAAGTGTTTGGCTTCACCAAATGAATTAGGAAAATCACGCGGTGCAAACTGGACTGTCCATTATTTGAATAAAATACCATGCTTGTGCATTGCTTTTGCTTGAGTCAAGCACCCTGAATTTACTAGCTCAAGAAACAGGTTTTTTTTACAATTTCAATGTGTGCGGTTTTCTTTTACTACCAATAAGAATGCTGCTTTAGTGATTATGAAAATTATGTGATCCAGTATTTTAGTCTTCTCCTACTCACCAGGAGATCATAATGTTTTGGCGCGCCTAACCAATTATAATTACTGTGGGAAAACACGTCATAACATTTTATATTTCATATATTTTAAATATTTGTATAATAAGTTATGTATCTCCCACTCAATTGTACTGCACAGAGGACTATGTTGGAACTTTATAAATTAAAGATAAAAATAATTGTCAGATTAACACATGAAAAACGAATCGTTAAAGAGGGGCGAGCCTTTCCGCCTGACCTTTTCACACAGTTCCTGAAAAGGCAATAATGTGCTGCACGCTCGTCTAAGACTGAAAGTACATGGAGCCGCATTTACTAAAATATTTTATTTGATCACAATGTGTATGGCCAACGTTTTGGCCAAAAAAGGCCTTCCTCAGGATAATATGATCCAATAAAATAATTGTGTACATTGAACCAATTGGAATGCTGGTGGAACCATTCTTTACCTTCACCTTGTACCGATGACATATGGCTGTTTGTCCATCTCCTGGAGCAACCGTTAACCTCTATTGAATGTTTATTACTTCTATTTTTTTGTGTGCACAACATACCCTATTTAAATAGCCATATTTACGAAGACATGCTACTCTATAAGACAGCTCCCGTGGATGACGCCTTATGGAGATATCCAGGTGAATGGACCATAAAGGACCATATTTATCAACTTATGCAGGACGATGTTGAGGGTTAGCAATACTTTGTAAATAACCTATGCCATTTCAGTGTGCTTTGGATCTTTACATAAATTGTTATCTTTCTTATACTGTAATGTGTGAAATATTGCTGTCATCCATATGTGAGACAGTACACTTGAAGAAGAGCACGGTGAAGTTTCAAAGGCACTGCACATTAGATGTTCATCTATTAAAAACACCCATGGTGGTCCCCTAAAAAGCCTACAATTAATTTATAGTAGACTTATTTTTCATGTGGGGCAAACAAATGCCAAGTGATAACATGTTCTAGACTAAAAAAAAAGTAAAAAAGTATAAATGACAAAAGAAATACCTATGGCATTATATAAATGTGCACAGTGATCGCTTTACAATTTTTTTAATCAGATCCTAAAGGTTGTTCCAAGCTATCTACTCTCTACAATATGTGCGCAATACTTACTGTAAATAAATTTCCCTGTGTTAAACAGGAAATTGGACATTAGCACCCAGTACACAATCATGGCTCCAACAAGCGACAAAAGGGAGAATATGAGACTTGACCATTGTCCAAAAGAGCCAAAATAGTGCTTACAAACATCGGGGAATTCCCAGCTTGAGGTATCAGTTAGAGCTGAAAAAGGAGAGATGCAAACAATTTTTACCACATTTTATTTTGCAGAATGCTGCCAACCTGCATAGTACTGAATGCAGAAGTTTGAATGTCATTCTTAATACTTAGCCTGTAATCTCTTCTGGCTAAGGACTAAATGTGCCTATTGTAGTATAAATCTCTGTATGTAATAACAGTTGTGTGCAATAATAATAAACGCGAATGTCAGAAATGTAACAAGGTTAAAGCAACAAGTAGGATGTGATGATACTTTCCACAACACCACAGTAGGCAGAGTTAGGGGAGGTGTAATTTCTGTACACACTGTCATAAAAGTCCATGTGGAAATGAGAATGACTATGTTTAATCATCAAGAGCTTTAATATTATCATTTGTTTTATAGTGTGGGTAACAATTAATCTGAGCATTGTAGGAAAGTTAATTACGTACAATTTTAGATTGTAAACTTCTCAGAGCAGGGACCTCATTACCTACTGTTTCATTATGTCTTAAGTTGTGTATTAAGTTTTGTTCTTGTCCCTAGCTCCACATTGTACTGGGCTGTGGCATATGCTGGAGCCATGTAAATAAAAGATGATAATAATAGGTGCACTGAAATCTTATAAAAACTGTGGGGCCTATGTAACAAAGTGAAACGGCTTTACCTTTGCCAATAAATATTGTGGTCCTTTGTGCATAAAATAAATAAATATGGGAATGAAAGGAAACTATTTGTCTACTTCAGTAGAAGATTGGTTAAGATTAAACAAAACAAAAAGCAGAGAATGCAGACAGATCTTCAAACATTGAGCATGAAACTTCGTGGGACATGGTTGTCAGATTCAGGAAAACCTCTGGCATGCATTGTGTATGTTTATGGTGCATGTACGCCGTTTGTGTGTTAATTTGGTGTTTGACTGTTTGTGTACACTGTGCATGTATGCCCCTATAGAGTGTGTGAGTGTGTGTGTGAGTGTGTGAGTGTGTGAGTGTGTGAGTGTGTGAGTGTGTGAGTGTGTGAGTGTGTGAGTGTGTGAGTGTGTGTGTGTGTGTGTGTGTGTGTGTGTGTGCATGGTGCTTGTATCTGAAAATGCTATGTAAAGAATTCCACACATTATTGAACTGGGTGAAAAATATGGTCTAATTCAAATTTTCGCTCAATACATTTCTCTTAAAACACTATTAAATACTATCCAATTACGATCCCAATTCTGCAATACTGTATTCGTTTTATTCTGCAATAGTTTTTCATTCTGCATGCATTTTCCCCAAAATTCTGCAATAGACTTTGTAGGAAAATGAACAGGGAAATTTTACAGCAGCATTTTCTGACTTTTCTTAACCTGAATCATCTTCAAAAACAACTAGAAATGCTTGAATTTATGATGACAAAAAAATAAACAAAATACTCATTTACAGTTTGGTACCGGTGTATTGTGTGATCATTATGATATACACCAACATAAAAAATAAAATAAATCAGATATGGTTAAAGAAAGTAATGCTAATCTTGGTGAGAAAATCCACCCCAAACCACTGGCATATACAGGCACACTGGACACAGTGGAGAAAAAGTCAAAGATCAATGCAGCAGCCGCTCCAAGGTACTCGGACTCACCAGGTAAAAGTTAAAAAAAACTATGCTGTAATAGGTTACATAAAAGGAGTATCATACTCCTTGAGAAAGGGCAGTCTATGCCCGAAACGCGTGGGAGGAGGTTCCCCTATTTTTGTATGTCCTGAGTGTCCCCTCTTTTTTATGTAACCTAATACAGCATAGTTTTTTTTAATTTTTACCTGGTGAGTCCGAGTATCTTGGAGCGGCTGCTGCATTGATCTTTGACTTTTTCTCTGCTGCTTTAGATCGTGCACGCGCCTGGGAGTGACGTCACTTACCCTTCTGATACACGTGACACGGGGAGAGAGTGAGAGCAACGGAGGACGGCTTCATCGTGAGTACCAACACACTCCATGCCAAATCCCACAACACTGCACATTATGCAGCTGACACTGGTTTTGTCACAGACTCGCTAGCAGTTCTCTCTCCAACACCCTCTCCCCTTTGTTATGCTCCTCCATTCTCCATTTATGTCTACAATAGGCATGTGCCATCAGGTAGATTGCCTTTGAGCTTTCCAGACGGCTCTTCCTACTTACACTGGACACAGTGGTCAGGCAGCCATATAGCACAGACACAGACACACACACAGACACACACATACAGACACACACAGACAGACAGCTCATTCCCTAACTCTGTAACAATGTATCTCCTGATCTTAGGTGCAGGAGTCCCTCTGAAACGCTAAACGCTTTGTTCCTAGGCGCTGCTATAGTGTCTCAAAACAGCTGCCAATCATCTGTTCAACATTCAAGTGGGCCGGGGGACAGAGAAAGAGAGGAGGGTCACAGCCGACGGTGGTTGGTTAGATGGCTTGTCACTTCAGCAAAGATACATTGCAAAGTGTTCTGGGTCCCTAACAAACTCATGAACTCAAGAAAAGTGTTTTTCTGCGGCAATTTCTTTTTATGAAACCATTTCTGAATTCCACGGCTGCATGGCTATTCTACAGAATGTCATTGGTGTAGCTATGAGATTTGTGACACAAAAGCCTTACGTATTGTTGCTCGGGACTTCACAACTCTGTAGCAGCAGTACAAGGTTAAAAGGCCCATCAACAAGAGAATACAGACTCCAGTGGTGAATCCGGCCTATAAAAATGAAAAATATCCAATTATACAGAAAATATTTTCAGAATTCCCAACAAGTTACCCTTTAGAACCTTTCTGGCAACAACTTTTTTTCCCCCCTCTCTCAGTCAGGGGCGCAAGTCACTTCAGTGGCGAGGGTCCATGCCTTTGGACTGTCGTCTCAAAGTTGGACCTGTCCTCGTTTCCCCGAGGATTTCAGCACTTAAGGCCTAGGTCTCCGGGGACATTGATGCCTTCCTCCGTTAGGATTCAGGACATCCGTCTCTTCCTCCCTCTGGCCAACCGGCCCGCAAGGGAGTTCACGTCAGGTCACTTTCCCTCTTTTGAGGGATGGTGACTAGCCCGTGGGTTGTGCCGGAGCACCCCAGGCCTAATGGGCCGGTTGTAAGAATACCATCCCTCCATAGCCAAAAGGCGCAGGAGAGATGTGGACCTGGGGCTATCCTACCTTCGACAAGCCAGAGGACCAATACGTGCCACAGACCATCCTACTTAAGCCCCAGGTAGGATAGGTACTGCATTGGTCATAGCCATATAGCCGAGAGGCAAATTCTTGATCTTAGTCAAAAGGCCAAGACCTTAATGGGTTGCCTCAGTGTGGGGTTGGTTATCTGGCAACAACTGGGTCAACAAAAGCCCATTATGCAACTTTAAATGCTTGTGTGTCCTTAACCACTGGAGGGTCGTGACAAGCCTTTGAATGGCGGCATTTATATTACAGAGTTAAACAAATATGACAAATGGAATGTGACTTCAGTTAAGGCACACTTTTAATACACCATTTTGTCAGATCATTGTAGGTTACATTTTATTTGGTCTAATACAGTGTTTTATTCATTTACGTTGGCTGAGCCAGCTGCTTGCACATATGGTGTCCTCCATAGCATGAAAGCAAAATATGTCCATTCTGTGCGTTCAGTACATTTGTTATGCATGAGTAATTATATTCATTGCCCCTTTTTGTGTTGTCATCAGGAGACTTTTAATGAATTTCAAAGGCTACTAAGTTGTTGCATATAAACTTAATGTTTGCACATTTCAAATTCCCGATGGATTATTCAACTAATTATTTCCCAAAATTCCACATCTCTGCCTTTTTCAGTTCTAGCTTTCGTACCTGTTTTATTCCCCAAGGAATACTGAGTATCGATGTTCCCATCATAGTGTTCCATATCATAAATCTAAAAGTCAAACAAAGGAAACATGAACTATTTCTTAATGCTTTCCTGGTTAAAATGGAATTAGTTTTCCATCTCTTAGAATGATCATTTACATACATTGTGACAATGCTGGAGTTCTTTTCCGAACCATCAGAAACATCAATTTTTAAAGCCGTTCCTAATGGACTGTAAACGTATATTTCCTCTGGTGGTGGGATAACATGATCTGGAGCAGCCTGAGTCAAGAAAGAATATGAAAAAAAGTACTATATTAAACACATGTATTCTGAATATGTCATTATTTAAATTTAAATATAATCTTCCAGAATTAGAACCTACTCGTGGATATTTGAAATTCCCTTTTTCACAAAAAAAAACAATGCTAGAAACCATACATACCATGTATTATATGTCACACACACAATACAGTGCTCATCATTCAATGACACGAAGGCATGAATAACATGTAAAGTGTACAAATAGAGCACAATTTAGATGGAATGTGAAAATCATGCAGTCGGACATAATCTAGTAATGTGTTTTAAGTGACAGTCTCACATAGCCAACCCCCCAAAAATAAACAGGAATTTAAATATTGGTAAATATTTTTTACAGAGAGTTTGTAATCACGGTGAACTCATAAGGGGTTTGATTTCCTCTGGCTACTTTTGTGCGTCGTCACGGTGTTAAACAAGAGTTTCCACAGGTAAAGGACAGGATGATAAAAAAGAAAAAACACTTAGAGACCCTTAAGAAAGGCAATGTATGCTTAATTTGCAAAGAAACAACAGTTTCCAGACCCTTTCTTTTAGCATGGTTAGATTACTTTAAGGAAGCCAAGTAGATTGTCAAATTATTTACAAAGGGTTGCTATTTTTGGCTGGCTATGTGGTATTGCACCTGTAAACAATACCTTGCTAACTCAAAAGTAATCAAACCGTCCGGTAATATATGAAGTGGTAGCTACCGTGGGGGACAATACCTATCCACTTCCCTTCCCTACTTCCTATACCTCTTCCCGTCCCCCTCCTCCCCCTAATACCCCCCCGCCCCCATTTTTTTTTTGACCCCCCCACCCCTCCAAATTGATTTAGGTTATCCCAAGTCGCACGGCTGTGTAGGGCTCGAAAAGCCGGGCGATCCAGATATGCTAATGCTTGTAATTAATATGCTATGTTGTATAAGGTTGTCATATATTGTTTATCTTGTATACAATGCATATATTCATCAATAAAATACAAGTTATAAAAAAAAAAGTAATCAGACTTAAGTCTGATAAACTACTTAATTGAAGGAGTTCCTAACTAAAAGCAGTGAGAGTGACTGGGGCTGAAGTAGCAGCTGAACGGTAATGTCACAGTCTTGGAAGTGGATGATCCTGTTCAAATCCCAGCCAGCTCTCCTTATGTGGCAGTGACGAGCTATTTTATCTCTGTGCCTCAGGCACCTAAATGAGATTGTAAGCTCTTTGTGACGGGCACTCCCGCCGGCAGAATTGTACACACCGCACGGCTATAAAATAAACACATCATTATTGTCACTTTTTTATTATGAGGTTTCTTTACAATCCTATAAGATGGACCACAACCATTGGTTATGAATATTCCAATGCGATGTGTTACACCCAACACCAATGTATGATATGCACTTGAGGAATGCACATTCTAAAACAATTATTCTCTCCTTCCCTTTGTTATTGACATACTGAGCAAAGTACAAGAATGTTTAAATTTTGCTATTACTGTGGAAATATTGTTAAACAAATTTTAGTTGCCAATGCATTTTAAATACACGTTATCTTTAGGCTATGAATTCAAAAATATACTTGTAGAGACAAATATGCAGTAACATTCCTATCTTGCATCAACTCTTTAGTGGTAGAGAGGCCTATGATGAATTTATTTATTTATCAAATATTTTACCAGGAAGTAATACATTGAGAGTTACCTCTCGTTTTCAAGTATGTCCTGGGCACAGAGATATGATGACAACTACATGGTTACAAAAACAAAGTTACATTAACTGAACAGGGTTATACATTATATACAAGACATTGCATGCACAGTAAGAGATAATATATATTATTGGCGTATGTAACAGTTACATTCCAGGTTAAAATGGGAGACAGGAGAGGAAATGGAGATGGGCAGTGCACTGCCAGAAAACCAGGAGGCGGCTGACAGTAAAATTAGTCCTTTATTCTTAAATTGGATACAACATAACCCCTAGAGAGCTCAAAAATATCACATCTACGCGTTTCGGGCCATGTGCCCTTTATCAAGATGTATCTAATGGGAGACAGCGTTAGTTTTGAAAGAACTTAGACTGGTGTTTTTTTTTATAGAATTGCTCTGATGGGGTTAATAATTAACACTAAAAAAACTTTCTTACTTATCTTAACGATAACAAACCACTGTACTACTTTGAAGTATATTCATTTAAGTGTGATAGCCGTAATCACACAAAGAGGCTGCAATGTCTACTTTCTGAAACACAGTTGTGCAAGTGAGAATGGATGCAAAAAGTGGGACCTTAGCAGTAGTTCCTCCACACCAACATACAGACATTGAAGCCGTTATTGAATCCGCTGACGCGTGCCTGCGGGTTAAGTGATGTGCTAGACTCGTCTCCCCCTGCCGTTAATTCAAAACAAGGGTCACATCTTCTGTTGGCACGTAGTGTATCCCGTCAGTGGGATTCATATGTCTGTTACATCTGGAGTACCACTTTACCTTGACTTGCTACGGTAACTTTTGACTTAGTAGTTACTTGGTCTTATACATTAAAGTGCGATACTGCCATTTCCAATGCAAGTCTATTACAGTTTTAGTGTGATCGCACGGGGATTGACAGTATCCCACTTTAATTAATAAGGCAAACAGTCTGCAGGAGCGCCATTTAAAAATGATGTTGGGTGCTGTGGGAAGCAAAAGTCAACAGGGGTCCAGGGGACCCACCTCCTGGAAGCTCCTGGATCTGTGAACATATAAAAGTTACACTTTGTCTAATAATAAATGCGCTTCTTAGTTATATTTTAGTGTAAACTTAAGAACAGTAAGGTTTTTTAAGTAAAACCACCAACCAGTATGGCAATAACTGAAACAATATTTGTTTTCTTTGATACATCTTCTGAAAAAGCAGCAATTTGCTTTAGCAAATATGGCTACAGGGCATCATGTTCAATTAACACCGCTTCTCGGCAATGTCTGTGTGCGCACAACGGAGCGGAGAGAGAGCATGGAGGATAGGCTGGCACCGTGATTGGTATTTAGGCTAGGCTAAAAAATAGGAAGTTATTACTTTATTTTTACATTTATTGCAGCAAGTAAGAAGTGAAAGATTCATTTATTGACAAATAAACAACAGAAGACGCTGTGTCTCTGTTCAAAGGTATTTTTCACTGAACTGTCTCCCACTATTGGGACAGTTAGAACAGACCTGAGCATGCTCAGAGGTGGCTGCCCATACTGGGGAGTAATTGTGAGTAATTGTTCTTAGTTTAAAGAGGAATCAGAAAACCTGCCAGATTGGAGCTTTGTGGGCATAAGTGAGTCAGCTACAAAGAAGAGGATTCTCCCAGGACAAGGAAAGATCTGCATTCTCTTTGTCTGCCCAGGAGATGCGAGAGATCCAGTTTAGGCCGAGTCCCCAGTGGCCACAGCTGCACAAGCGTTAGAGCGCCCGGTGGCGCGTGCACAGGTAAAAGCTGCGGTATAGGGGTAGAGTTGGGATTCGCGGGGGAGTAGAGGACCCGCCAACAAAGAACACAGGGGTGGCCATGACGGACAACCGGGTGACATGGCCATGATGAGGGGGGGGGGGCACGGCCATGACTGTCTACACTAGCTGTACTTCCATTGGTTGCCCGCCAACCATGTGATTGCGTCGCCGCATGGGAAGACATAATTCTCGTCTTCTCGTCCAGTGGTCGCGCCATCGTGCTTTGTACGTGATCGCACACGCCTTCTGGGGCCTGCCCCATAGAGGCCTGTACTTGATGTGCACGCCGTCGTGCTCGCAGACACGGCCATCGGGGACTCAGCCTTAGACTGCACGTGCCTGAGGAGAATCTTTTCTTTTTACAGCATGTTGAATCTTGTTACATGATGAAACTAACTCCTGACTGGCTGCACCAGACTTTTTAAAAACACCAAAAACCTATCTGTATCATGCACAGCCATTCTTTTGCGGGGGAACCAATCATCCCACCTATAGCAGAGTTATGCCAGTCTCTACAGAACCTGGCAGACAGCTTCAGTATAGCAACTGAGCGTGTGCGATAAATGCCATCTTTCCCCATTTGTCATGCTAGCCCCTCTGCCGGCTCAGCGCCTGAAAGTCTGCCATTTGCCAGGATGCTTATTTAGATTCTCTTCCTTCATCTCTCTTTGCTAACAAAAGGTTTAACACGTCCATATTCTGGCTACCCCAATGGTTAACACCTTCATCTCCTGGCCTTTGAAGCTGAGAGGCGGAGTAGCTCCCTATGCAAATGGATCTTTTTATCCATACTAAATTACTTCCTTACTGTAATAAAAATATAACCCTTGGGGATTGCTACAAACCATTTTATTTTCCTCTTATTCAGAAAAACATTGTTACAATAACCCATACATTTAAAACATGATATGATCCTCGCCACCTTATCCCTGGTGGGAGGCACACAGACAATTCTGACACATTTTACAGAACTGCAGTGCTTAATGGGCTGCAGAGCTGACGCTCTACATTTTAATTTAACCCCTACAACTCTATCCACCTTATACCTGGTGAGAGATGTACGGAACCCCTCACTGGGTTCTGGGATTTGGGCATACTCCGGGACCTGTAATGTAACTCAGTTCCCTGCCCGGACTTGCTGCCCTGGTTTGTGCTGAAGCAGGGGGATTTAGCGGTGTGATGCAAACTGCATTCTAGGGAGGATTTTGTCCGGTGGTCTGTGTTCCTCATATCCTCAGGAATCTGGGGAGATTCCTGAGTGCATGTTTCGTGGTACCTGCAACATTGGCCCCCTTCTACCCAAACACACCCTGACAACATGACTCATGCCTTGCACATCTCCGCTGGCCAGCACTCCAGGAACAGAAAAAAACCCCAGCTGGGACCCTGGTCATGTAGCACTCTGAACACCAAGAAGCCAATTTTGAAACAAATGTGCCATTTTACAAGCAGACATTGCAGAGAATGGCGAATAGGTGTCATGTGGCCAGAATGGGTCTGGATAGTTAGCAACCAGGCCACAGCATTCTGCACCAGGAAGACCCAGGTAGAGTACATTGCAGTAGTCCAGACATTACGACACAAAGGCCTGGACAAACATAGTAAAATGCTCGGGGGGCAATCAAGTGCTTAATCTGGACTATGTTCCTTAGGTGGAAGAATGAAGATTTGAGCAAATTATATAATGGGGATTTTAGTGAAAAGTCATGTAGAAACTAATACCACTGGCCAACATTACACAAACCTCTCTCAATGCACACTTACAAGAGCTCTGTCTGATGGAGACCGGAGTTTGCTGTAGTAGTGAATTCGTTTATTCATTGCTGAGGCTTCCGATGTAACCCTTTGGGGGTCATCATTTATACTGGTAATATTTGTAGGCTCCACATGGAAGGGCCTAAAAGAGAAAATAAACGAATGGTAAAGTATGATTAAAAACAAAAAGGATACAAATGCACTCATTTGAAGTTGAACAGGTACTGAAAGACTCAATCATAGAGAAAAATATTGACTCGTGCAAACAAGTGAAAATTACTTAATAAACATACATGTCCTTGCAGACATACAATTAAAACGAACGATTTTCTTCTTTTTATTGCTTTTCACAATATTACTTCACTATTATCTCCATGATTTGTTAACTGGGAACGTAAATGATTTTCCTATTTTATTTGTTTTACTACCTCTGTGTTTATTTGTGCACTACAATTTAACTAAATTAACATAAGCAATTTACTATACACAATATACCAAAGTTATATGCAGTGATAGGTCACGGCAATATACCGGTTTTGCCTTATTACAAGGTGACTTTCTTCCAAACAAATTCATGTTGAAAAGTACATAGGTCTACTGGTCTTATAATCCGGCCCCAAATGACTTTGGAGGAAGACAATAACACACAAACTCAACTATATACTAAAAGATGAACCGTAACATTTTGTTAATGTAAATATTACATAAGGAAATGTAACTCAGCCATTGATCAAGTTTTATCAGGTACAAGCTTCCCAAGGAAGAGAGCATTATAGACTGGCACTGTTCTCTGCAAGAGGAATAGTAGTTCTAAATCAAATGACCTGGAGACGAGAAAGTGCCTCCTCTATATCTGTAATAGAAAGTTTGCAGAACCATATTCTCAGACTCTTTGTGAACTGTCAAAAACCTTTTATTGAGACAGTATATAAATGGGCTATGTTAGCAAGAGATTTCTGGTACAGTATTTCATACTAGCTATCTAGTAAGTGCTTAAAATCAGAGTATCCAGTGAAAAGATGACTGCAAAAGAATAGACCCATGGAAGGATGTAGTGCTCCAAACAATATTAAAATAAATAAAAAATATATTTAGGAAGGAGCATAAGGAAGGCAAGTCTACTATTTAAGAAAAATCAGGGGAAAGCACAAACGCAGTCGCCCACAGCCATAAATTATGCAGTCAACGGGCACAGACTCTCCTCAATTTGCATATGAAAGGAAGTGAGCTCGGGTGTGCTGACCCCTGCGATTTCCCCAAATGCGGGAAACTCGACGGCATAATTTATGGTAGTGGGGGACTGCTTTCGCGCTTTCCCCTGATTTTCTTGGTAAAGATAGACTTGCCACCCGCATGTGCACAACCCCCATTCCTTGCACCTTCAAGTTGACCCCTCCTTTATCATGCACCCATTTCTAATCGTCTTACGCTGAATTTGCATTCAATTACGCTGAATTTGCATTCAAAATTGCTATCTTCACCTGCTCTTTTAGCAATCCCAGTGTAGGAAACCGACCACTTTTAAGCCTTCCGTGTGGGGGTCTTTTGCTGTTCCCTGACTGGCCTCTTTTTTTCCCTTGGTATGATTTCCAATGCGCAATGCATGGATACCAATAGATGCATTGCAAGATCACATGTACTGTATCTAGTATTCTGACTTTAAAAAAGCCCCAAAGTTCTTCAATAGGTCTGAAAAGAATGTCACCCGAGACAAAGTACTACAGGAAGGATTGCAACTTTTGGTCTCCAGGTCATTGGACTAATTATCTTCGGGGCACTTGGCTTCTAGTTCACCCACTGTATCTATGGCACTTGATTCTGAATGTCCCTTTCCACATGGATGCGAAAGAAGAATTGAAAGTCGAGATGGTTAAAAGATCGTTTGAAGCTAGCAGTATCTGTGGACAATTAACTTCATGGCTGTGCTCTTAAGTTTCAACTGATGTTCACGTACACAAGTCAGGGCGAGGTCGGTGGTCCCGGGAGGCGGTGGTCCCGTTGCCCAAAACAACTCATACTTACCTGGCAGGGGAGCTACCATGATCATGAAGGTGGTTCACCCAGGGTGAGGTCATCCATTGCATTCGGTGTGCTGACCCCTGCGATTTCCCCAAAGCGGGAAACTCGACTGCATAATTTATGGTAGTGGGGGACTGCGTTTCGCGCTTTCCCCTGATTATTCTTGGTAAAAGATAGACTTGCCACCCGCATGTGCACAACCCCCATTCCTTGCACCTTCAAGTTGACTCCTCCTTTATCATGCACCCATTTCTAATAGCGTCTTACGCTGAATTTGCATTCAATTACGCTGAATTTGCATTCAAAATTGCTATCTTCACCGCTGGCTTTTAGCAATCCCAGTGTAGGAAACCGACCACTTTTAAGCCTTCCGTCGTGGGGGTCTTTTGCTGTTCCCTGACTGGCCTCTTTTTTTCCCTTGGTATGATTTCCAATGCGCAATGCATGGATACCAATAGATGGCAATGCAAGATCACATGTACTGTATCTAGTATTCTGATTTAAAAAGCCCCAAAGTTCTTCAATAGTGTCTGAAAAGAATGTCACCCGAGACAAAGTTACTAGGAATGATTGCAACTTTTGGTCTCCAGGTCATTGGACTAAGTATCTTCGGGAAGCACTTGGCTTCTAGTTACACCACTGTATCTATGGCACTGATTCTGAATGTTCTTTCCACATGGATGCGAAAGAAGAAATTGAAGTCGAGATGGTTAAAGGATCGTTTGAAGCTAGCAGTATCTGTGGACAAATTAACTTCATGGCTGTGCTCTTAAGTTTCAACTGAGGTTACACTGTGAGCACTGGGGAGACATACTGCTAGGGTTGGCATAGTGCAATGGATGAGCCTCACCCTGGGTGAACCACCTTCATGATCATGGTATCTCCCCTGCCAGGTAAGTATGAGTTGTTTTGGGCAACGGGACCACCGCCTCCCGGGCACACCCCAGTCAACATAAGGAGGCTACCTTTCCGCCGTTCACATCCGATTGGGGGAAAAGACATTCAAAGCACACCACCTCAAGTGAATTAACTAAATAAATAGTGAACCTTCTATATCCTTTCACCATTCAAAAAAACCTCCCAAATGATACAATGTGCCCAACAACAACAACTACAGCATGCAGCATGTGAGCGGGTTTGAAGCAGGTACAGACTCTTGTAAACATTTGCATACGAAAGGAAGGGAGCATCCTAGGCCGACACTGTTCTGTGCTATGCCTGAAATGGAACTGGAGAGCTGTGAACAAAGTTGAATTCACAACACAACCTAAACGGATAGCGCTATATATTTATTTATTTCATTATTTATTTATATCATTATCCAAGTCTACCATAAAGGGAAGACTTCACAAGAGGAGCAAATACAGCGAAGTTGATTGGACGGCGCTTCACTTTACAGATGGACAATGACCCAAAACATACTGCAAAAGCAACCCAGGAGTTTTTTTTAAGGCAAAGAAGTGGCATATTCTGCAATGGCCGAGTCAATCACCTGATCTCAACCCGATCGAGCATGCATTCCACTGGCTGAAGACAAAACTTAAGGCAGAAAGACCCACAAACAAACAACAACAACTGAAGACAGCTGCAGTAAAAGCCTGGCAAAGCATCACAAAGGAGGAAACCCCGCGTTTGGTGATGTCCATGCGTTCCAGACTTCAAGCAGTCATTGCCTGCAAAGGATTCTCGACAAAGTATTAAAAATGAACATTTTATTTATGATTGTGTTAATTTGTCCAATTACATTTGAGCCCCTGACATAAGGGGACTGTGTATGAAAATGGTTGCAATTCCTAAACGTTTCCTACGATGTTTTTGTCCAACCCCTTGAATTAAAGCTGAAAGTCTGCACTTCGATTGCATCTCGGTTGTTTCATTTCAAATCCATTGTGGTGGCGTACAGAGGCAAAACGATGAACATTGTGTTAGTGTCCAATTATTTCCGGACCTAACTGTATGTATGCAAGAGAAAAGTGCTCGAAAAGCAAAGAAAGAGTGCCGAAAAAGTACAAACCCTGGGAAGGGTGTAGTGATAAGAAAAGTAAAATATTAAAGCAGAAAAAAAAAGTATTGAAGTAGATGCTTATGCAAGTCTATCTTTTACCAAGAATAATCAGGGGAAAGCGCGAACGCAGTCCCCCACTACCATAAATTATGCAGTTGAGTTTCCCGCATTTGGGGAAATCGCAGGGGTCAGCACACCCGAAGTGCAATGGATGAGCCTCACCCTGGGTGAACCACCTTCATGATCATGGTAGCGGCCTGTCCCGCGGTGACAGGGGGAAGCGGGGACAGGAGGGACATCCCCGCTCCCATCTCCTGCCCCGCGGGCTGTCCCGCGGTGACAGGGGGAAGCGGGGAGCGGAGGGACATGCCCGCTCCCATCTCCTGTCCCGCGGGATGAATATGCGCTAAAGCGCGGCGGCCATTTTTTTTTCTCGCGACCCCGTTAGTAACGCGGTGGTCTCGGGGTGGACCCCGAAACCCGCGTTATAACGGGGTTTAGTTGTACTTGTAGACAGCAGAGGCAAATACGATCTTATCTTGCATTAAACGGGGAATGGATGGAAGGGAAGTACGCCTAATTATGCCCCTCTATAAAGCATTAGTAAGACCACACTTTGAATATGGAGAGAAGGGGGAGAGGGAGAAGGGGGAGAGAGGGGAGAGAGAGGGGGGAGAGAGAAAAGGGGGAGAGAGAGAAAAGGGGGGAGAGAGAGAAAAGGGGGGAGAAAGAGAAAAGGGGGGAGAGAGAAAAGGGGGAGAGTGAGAAAAGTGGGGAGAGAGAAAAGGGGGGAGAGAGAGAAAAGGGGGAGAGGGGGCAGAGAGAGAGGGGGGCAGTTCACATCTGATTGGGGGAAAAGACATTCAAAGCACACCACCTCAAGTGAATTAATCTAAATAAATAGTGAACCTTCTATATCCTTTCACCATTAAAAAAAACTCCCAAATGATACAATGTGCCCAATAACAACAACTGCAGTATGCAGCATGTGAGCGGGTTTGAAGCAGGTACAGACTCTTGTAAACATTTGCATACGAAAGGAAGGGAGCATCCTAGGCCGACACTGTTCTGTGCTATGCCTGAAATGGAACTGGAGAGCAGTGAACAAAGTTGAATTCGCAACACAACCTAAACGGATGGCGCTATATATACTGTATGTATGCAAGAGAAAAGTGCTCGAAAAGCAAAGAAAGAGTGACGAAAAAGTACAAACCCTGGGAAGGGTGTAGTGATAAGAATAAGAATAAGAAAAGTAAAATATCAAAAGCAAAAAAAAAAAAAGTATTGCAGTAGATGCTTATGCAAGTCTATCTTTTACCAAGAAAATCAGGGGAAAGGGCGACCAGAACTACCCCATTATATATCAGCTAGTCCCCTACTCACCTCAGTTTGTGTTACTGCAGGGACAGGCCATAAAATAGGGACACGGACCTGTACCGGATACAGCCAAGAAGGATACAGCATCTTGTCCCTTGGTGAACTGGGACCCTATCACCTCACGTGAAGAATTTCCCCTGCGAGGACGGACGCACCGGAGTCATCAACTACCGTTGGGTATGTGTACACCGTCGCAGGACACAGCGTGCCCGGGTGCGGATGCACCCGGCAGGTACCTATCCCAACAAGTGCACTAACAGTTAACTGGAGAGCGCTACTCCTTACACTTTGGGTGGGCTGGACACTAGGGAAAGGGACATCAAGGTATTGGTGCCTAGTGCCCAAAGTACTTTTGGGACATTCACTGGGGGTTTGGGTTAGGTTCTCTTTATACTTTATGTGTGTTATGTTGCATATTTGTTATTATACATTACTGACCAGTAAATACAGTTACATATACCCTGTGTGCAATTACTGACTGTATTGTCTTTGCAGGGGCTATCCCACTGCGTGAGGATCCTTCCCAGGTGGAGGCGCTGTTAGCATATTTATTACACATACCTCAGGCTCCCAGCAGCAGGGGCTCAGGCCTCGGCCATGTTGCCTGCTTGTTGCGCGCTCCCGCTCAGCACTGAGCCCCTACAGCCGCAATTAGAGCGGCTTTAGTAGGGGCTCACCTGCGCTTCCGCGTGCTTGCGGAAGCGCAGGTCTTAGGGGAATTTAAAATTCCCCCGCTTGCCGGCGTGACAGGCCGGTCACATGAGCGGTTCGTCCAATGAGGGCGAACCAGCTCCGTGACGTCATTGGCCCGCCCCCGGACGGCGCCCAGGGAAAGCACCCCCAAGGCCAGGAAAAGCACCCGCTTTCCCAGAGCCTCAGCGCGCCTCAGCACGCCAGCGGGCAACGGACATGTGAGCCGTGCTGCTGCTCGGCACTGAGCCCCTGCAGCCGCAATGAGTGCGGCTTTAGCAGGGGCTCGCGTGTGTCTGACGGAGTTTTGAAATTTCCCCGCTTGCCAGAGTGCAGGGCCGGTCACGTGAGCGGTTTGCCCAATGAGGGCGAACCAGCTCCGTGACATCACTGGCCCGCCCCCGTCCCCTGATGGCGCGCTGTGTAAGGCCTGAGCCTCAGCACTGTTTGGGGCACTATATCCCAGGCCTAAGAGACATCAGTTAGTTATATATATAAGAATAGACATTTCACAGCGCCATCTGGTGGCTTTACATGAAAAGCATTATGAATGTCACAGCGCCATCTATAGGTTACATGTAATAGTTAAGATGTTTCACAGCGCCATCTATTGGTTTTACATGTAAAGAACAAGGAATGTCTGACAGTGCATTTGCTCTTTTTATGTAGAGGAAACAAAGCACTTCGCTCTAAACCAAAAAAGTTTAATAAGCCAAATAGAACAAAGTTCTATTTGGCTTATTTAGCTATTTTTTTGGTTAAGACTGAAGTGCCTTGCTTCCTCCACTTATTACCCGAAAACTTTTGAAGCGGTACAGAATTGCTCCACAGTAGCGCTGAGCTATCTACACCTGGTCTTTGGATTTTCATTACATAGAGTGCCTGAAATGCTCTTTTATTATCCATGTTTATATGCAATAGATCAGAGATTTCACAGCGCCATATGCTCGTTATTTGTTAGGAAAATTAAATACAATTTATCTCGGCGCCATCTATTACAGAGCGGTGAGGGGGGATACACAAAATAGAAAAGTATTTCACAGCGCCATCTATTGGTTATATGTATACACAAGATTCACAAACATCTTATAGTGCCATCTATTGGTTATATGTATACACAAGATTCACAACATCTTATAGTGCCATCTACTGAGGTGTGTGTGTGTGTGTGTGTATACACACACAATTAAAATAAAAAAGTAGAAGGTACGCTAATCATATATAAGACAACCACATTTTTATCGAACAACTTATCTTGGCTGGGTGCAAGACGGACAGTCGTAGTCCACCCCAATGACCAGGAAACATGAATAGATGGTGCCCATACAGATGCAATCAGTTGGCTTGTTGCGTAGTCGACCAGGAAACCGCAGAGGCAGCTGCCTGACAACTGCCTGCTTGCGGAATCCCCGGACCCAGACTAATTGCCCATCAGGATTAACACAGCGAGGGTCCCTGCTTCTGAATGGGACACCAGTTCTGTGAATCCTACCAGACCTCATCAGTCTGGCAGAGCTGTGCGGTGAGTACAGAATCAGTCCCTCTCTCATTGCACCTCTAACAGGCAATCAAGCTGCTTTTGTTTTATTAACATAGGATTGTAGTAGGGGGGTCTCTGGAGTTGAACCACATACATTTCAGCCCCGGGACCCCCTGTTTATTGAGTTACAGGCCCCGGTATTTCCAGCAAGTTTAATTCTCCCGTGTCACGTGACGCTGAACTGTTCACTGTGGTAGCAAACTGGGTTAACATTGGTAATCATACAATATTTGTTTAGGTTGTGAAACACATTTGGCCTTTAGAAAATCCTCTTAGGAAGAATAGCAAGAAGTTTATTATAAACAAAACCATGAAGCCAGTATCATAGCTCAAACAATTGTTTACTTAAAGCTGCAATTCCCTCCATTCTGTTTATTTTCTTTTACACAATTGGAACTGGAGAGGGGGCGACACCCAAAGCTGTAACGTGGCTCCGGGGACTCTGCTGTTCCCAAGACAATTAACTTTTTATTTCAGTCAAATAAAAGTAAAAACAAAGATGGCCACCAGGGTGAACCAACAACCAATATCATGCGCTGATTACACTACAGCTTCCTACTGCCCTGTGGGAGTGAAGCATGGACGGCAGCCACATTAATTCCCCAAAAGAGACCGGAAACACCATCACATAAAAAGATAAATAATCCAAGGAACCACGGGTTTCCCAAAACTAAAATGAGCATGGTTCAGATCTGAAGTAATTTAACTTGGTTTAAAGGGTTTGGGATTCCTCAACAAAATGCAGACCAATGCATAAATACAGATATAGGATAAGTATCTGTCACATAAATGTGTTTTTTCGTACACAATATAAAAGCATCAAACAGCGACATCAATTTGCTTCATCTGGAAAGCATAATTAATATATCTCAGAGCCATCTGTCAGTTACAATTGTGTGAAAAAGTAAGTACACCCTCCTTGAATTCTATGGTTTTACATATTAGGACATAATAACAATCATCTGTTCCATAGCAGGTCTTAAAATTAGGTAAATACCTCAAATGAACAACACCCCATGACATATTACACCGTGTCATGATTTATTTAACAAAAATAAAGCCAAAATGGAGAAGCCATGTGTAAAAAACTAAGTACACCTTATGATTCAATAGCTTGTAGAACCACCTTTATTTAGCAGCAATAACTTGAAGTAATCGTTTTCTGTATGACTTTATGCACTCTCTCACATCATTGTGGAGGAATTTTGGCCCACTCTTCTTTGGGGATCCAACATGGCGCCCTCTTATGCAAATCTTTTTATTGACATATACGAGCAGACCCACATACTCAATGATACCCCATACAGCAGACACATCATTGTCTATCTACGCTACATTGATGATGTGTTCTTCATCTGGGACGGTACTGAACAGGAGTTATTAGCGTTTATTGATGCCTTGAACAGTATACCATCAACCATTCATTTCACAGCCAGCTTCAGTAAGAAAGAAGTCCCATTTTTGGATACGGTTGTATACAAACATAATGAGAAATTATCTACAAGAATCTTTCACAAAAAAACAGATAAGAACACGCTTCTTCTTGCAATTAGTCATCATCCTCCACAAGATTTGGAACATGCCCTATCCCAGATGGCCCCGTGTTTCCAAGAAAGGGGATATGCCACCAAGGATATAGCTATGGCACTGACCAAAGCCAAAGGGGTGGACAGGAATATGCTTCTAAATAAACAAGGCAAGAGCAAGGACATGGATCATTTTACTATTAAAACCATGTTCAGTGCGGCCTCTGGCTTAATCAAGAAAAGCATTCGTAAACATTACCACATCCTTGCACAAGATCAGAAAATTGGAAAGAATTTCAATAATCCCCCAATGTTCTAATACAGAAGAGGACGTAATTTGGGCAACTATTTTACTCAAGTGGACCCATTCACGAAATATGCTACTAAACTAACATGGCTACACTAAACTAACAGAGACCGGCAGGCGTGTATAAATGCCACGGCTGTATCAATTGCCAGTACCTAATCCTGGGGAAATCATATACACATCCCCACAATGGTAATCAGCTAAAAATCACGGATCACTTGAATTGTGAATCACACTATGTGGTCTATTTCATTCGTTGCCCTTGTGATTATTATGTGGGTAAGACTATACGAATGTGGAAAGAACGTTTAAGCCTACATCGCTCCACGATCCGCAAGGCGTTAGCAGACACGGGCAAAAGGGAGGACCTTAACCTGCAACCTGTTGCAAGACACTTCAAAGAACATCATCATGAATGATCCACGCTCCGCTGTGTGCCGAAAATGCAAGCTCATGTCTCCAGCAGAGGGGGTGACCGCAACAAACTGCTTCTCCAACATGAAGCAAAGATGATCCACAGTCTTGATACGCTGAGCCCAAGAGGCCTTAATAAAATTTGAACCTAAATTGTTTCTTGTAAATATTTACCTATGATTGTCAATATTTGCTGATAAAAGGATTATTTTTCCACAGCAGTATTATATATGCATCATTCATCATGCTTTATGCTACAGGACTACCATTTGTGTCATTGATGGACTGCTGAAATTAGGAATCTCTGTTCCACAGCTTTATAGATCTACTGACCAGGTTCTGTTGGAAAAATGTTTGGTGTATACGTCTAATATGAATTGTGTTCTCTTGCTATACCGGCTATATGAGGTTATGGGTATTAAGATTTCCTTACCTTTGACTTGTACTGTGGACTTTGTGAATTTCATATGTATGGACTTCTGTACGGTACGTCGGTGGGCTGTACATTTATCACTGTCACTTACCAGCATAGTCTGCTATGACTTAGTGCATCCATTTATTGTGCATGATCCTTGTATTCAATAACAATATCTCATACTTTGTTACATCATCATTAAGGTGTTTATTATGTTACCCCATCACTTTATTCACTATGTTGGTACATACATAAACACACACACTAAATAATTAAATGCATCTCAGGGCACCAACTATGAAGGAGTCAAGATTCATTCTCCTCACCCAACAGTGGCACCAACTCTTGCCCCACGAAGCAATGATTCTCAGGAGCATGATGCGAAAAAGTCCATGAACCTCAGTTGCTTGAAGAGGAGGCCCCGTACAATAAACCGAAGATTTCAAGATTCCCCTACATGCCCGCCATTTCTCTGCCCAGGCAGAAGACACCAGAACCTGAGCCAGCCTTCTATGTAGGGCAATGTAACTCTGCACCCATGTTCCCTGGGATGGGAAAGCAGAGTGGGTGCAGAACTACCTGAACAGTGTACCAACACGTTCCTGCTCCACTCTTGCCCTGGTTCTAGGGCTATATCTGCCCCATTCTTCTTTCCTTGTTTCTGTTTTTTTCTGGATTGCATTCCGAACGCTTCCTCGTGAACATTATTTTATTTTTGCGAATGTATCCATTTCCCAGTTGGCCCATTTTACCATTACACTGTGTCTTTCCACAATTAGTCTATTACTTTTCTCCTGTCTTCCTTCTCACTGTATTCAAGGTTGGACATCTTTTTAGAAAATAAAGGTATACAGGGATATACTAAATAAATAAACATTGGAAGGATGTTGATCCAGGGAGTCATCTGATTTCCAATATTTGGAAGGAATTTATTTTCCCCCTTTTGAGATATCATTGGATGATATTACACTGAAGTGAAACTTCTTTGATGGCACCTAAAGAGTTTTGATGGGGAAAATGATATTGGTGGTAACGAAAATGCATCACGGAAGTGACTTCATGAAGTCGGGAGAAGGGTCCTCGGGCCTTGGCGCATGCGCAGGAGGAGCCTCGGCCCAGCGCGCCTGCGCAGAGGCCTCCAGCACTCGGCATGACTGAGCAGAGGCCTCTGGTGCTTGATGCGCAGCACCAACACCACTCTGCAGACTTTGAGACAAAGACACCACACACAAAGAGAGACACACAAGGAATTCATAGTTAGTATAAATCTAGAAGTGCAAACAGCTAAAACAGGGAGTGTGTGCCGAGCACGGGCGTGTTCCAAATCAGACTTGTTTGCGTTTTGTCACTGAAATTGTTTAATTTTTTTAGGAAAAACATCACCATCACAAATACCATTTCTGTGACAAAACAGTGACAAAAAACAAAAGGTTCACTTAAAATGCGCGTGCTCTGCACACATTCCCTTTTTTAAGTGAAACTTCTTTAGCAGCACCTACCACATTAGCAAAATTCAGTGGCAGTGAATGGAGTTGATGGAGACGGATGTCAGTGGTGACGGAAGTGACGTCACTGCCAGCAGAAGAGGACATCAGCAACAATCACTGCCACTTAATTTTGCCAGCTACCACCAGCAGGAGTAACACACACACACACACACACATACCGTGTGCAGACAAACATCCTCCGCTGAGTGATCCGCCAAACATGCCTAACCCCAGGAGCCGCCGAGCACATCCTCCCCCCCAACACCCCAGTGAGCCGCCGAGCACACCCCAAACGCTTAGTGAGCCACCGAGCATCCCCCAGTGATCCGCCGAGTACATGAGCCCTCCCACCCCCCTGTGAGCCACCGAGCAACCACCCCCCACGTGAGCCCTCGAGCACCCCCCCTCCCCCTTGTGAGCCGCCGAGCACACATTACACCCCCCCCCCCTAGTGAGCCTATGCTGAACGCCCCCATGTCCCTGTACCTCCGCCGGGGGAGAGTGGGGGCTGCTCCGGGCGGACCCCCCCTCCCCATGTCTCCGTACCTTCACCGGAGGGGGGGGAGGGGGACAGGACCCTGAGAATAACACACACACACTGACACACTCACACAAGGACTTCAGTTACTATAAATATAGAAGTGCAAATAGCTAAAACACACGTTCTAAGTCAAACTTCTTTGCGTTTTGGCACTGAAATTGTGTTTTGATTATTACTTAAAAACATCGCTATTACAAATACAATTTCTGTGACAAAACAGTGACAAAAGACAAATTAGTGTCACTGAAAATGCGCGTGATCAGCACACACAACTTTTTTTTGTTTGCCTTCCTCTGGATCAATATAATGCAAGTACAAATATAGGATACAATGTCTGTTGTCTAAATTTAACACAGGTTGCACTTGATGGACGTTGCTTTTGAAGTGAAACTTCTTTCGTGGCACCTAGTCCTGATAGAACAAAACTGGATAGATGGGGGCCGAAATGTGAAACGGAAGTGACGTCACGTAATGGACGCCGCTCCGCTCACACGTCCCGTCACATGCGGCGGCGATAGCCGCCGGCGCCGCTCCTAATCGCCGCCGCACCCCCACACACACCTGGCTGCTGACATATGCGGCGGCGATAGCCGCCGCCGCTCCTAACGGCCCGCCTAACTGTTCCACGACCGCTGCCATGCCGCGCATGCGCAGTTGTGATGGCGCCGCTGACGGACGCCACACATGCGCAGAAGCGGCAGAAGTGGCTGGCAGCGCCGTCGTTCCACCCACACGATCCTAACGCCCATGGGCAGCGGCACCATTCAGCCCTCCACTGACGCGGGCGTTCGCGGGCCCCCAGGAAGCGGTGGCACACGGTGCGAACCCGGGCACAACCCGCGCGGCACAGGGGCTCGGTCACTCATGCCCGTGCCGGGCGCATGTACCCCGCAGGGGGGGGTGTGCACCCGAATTTGCGTGCGGGTGTGTGCGGGTGTGTGTGGGTGTGTGTGTGTGCAGAATTTGCGTGCGGGGGGTGGGGTGTGTGTGCAGAATTTGCATGCGGGGGGGGTGGGGGGGTTGTGTGCAGAATTTGCGTAAGGGGGCGGAGAGACAGGTGGTGCGCAATGTTACACCCCGCCCCTGGCTGCAGCTGGACACATACACACTGACTGACCCACCCACACCCCCACACACACACTGACTGACCCACCCCCACACACACTGACTGACCCACCCACACCCCCACACACTGACTGACCCACCCACACCCCCACACACACACTGACAGACCCACCCACACCCCCACACCCCCCCCCAGCCCCCACCACACCCCCACACACACACACTGACTGACCCACCCACACCCCCACACACACTGACTTACCCACCCCCACACACACTGACTGACCCACCCACACCCCCACAGACCCCCCCAACCCCCACCACACACTGACTGATCCACCCACACCCCCACATCCAGAATCTACCCTGACTTACCCACCTCCCACACACACTTACTTACCACCCAACCCACACACACCACACACCCCCCCCCCCACCCCCACCATACCCCCCCACACACACCTGACGGGACCTAACTACCCACACCCCTACTTGACTGCCCACCGACCCACTACCGCACCAGCAAACCCACAGACCCCCACACCCCAACAATGACTTGACCCCCACACACCCCACATCAATACTACCACCACACACCCCACACACACCTGACGACCCACACCCACACACCTCACCCCTGACGCCCCCCCTACCCCACCACCCCCACACACCACACTGACGACCCACCCACACACCCCACACCACTGACTGACCCACACACACAACCACACTGACGTGACCACCCACCCCCCACAGACCCCCCCACCACCCACCACATGACTGACACACACCCGCACACACACTGACCCTGACCCACCCACACACACACTGATGAGACCCCACCCACACACCCCACTGACCTACCTACCCCCCCACTCCCACCAACCACACACACACTGACTGACCTACCCAAGAAGAAGCCCACCCACACCACAACACAACTGAATGACCCCCCCCACCCCCCCCCCACCACGAAACCCACCACACCACTACCCCCCCACACTGCCCCCAACCCCCGACACCCACATGATTCCACCACACCCACAAAACACCACATGACCTCCACCCCCCGACACCCCACCACGGGAAGACACCACACCCAAAAACACTGACTACAAAAACAAGCGAGGCCCCATCGAATTAACAACACACCCACACACCACACTATACGGTCTGACCCCACACTGACTGCACGATGAACCCCCCCCACAAATCACAACACCTGACTGACACACACATCACACATGACGACACTAGACAACACACATGACCTACACAACACACACTACAAGAACTGACTGACCACACACAACACACTGATCTCACATACACACTGACACACACACACACAATGTACTGAACACAACAACACGACACCTGACGATGACAACACAGCACACTGACTGTACACACCACACACACACACACACACACATCACACACACACACCACCACAAGCACACACACAACACACACAACCCACCACACACACACACCACCACTGACTGAAACACATAACACACACACACACACACTACTGACAACATACACCATGAACTGACACCACACTACACACACTGACTGAATGACATACACACACACTGACTGTCAACACCATACCACACACACACACACACACCCACACACACACACCCACACACCACACTGACTGCTTGAAACACATACACACATCACACACACACACACCTGACTGAACAAAACCACATACACACCAACTGACACTGACTGACTGACACCACATACAAGGACACACACTGACACACATACACACACACAATACAACACACTGACTGACACACTAACTGACTGACTGACATACACACACACACTGACTGTCCACACATATACACCACATAGATGACAGCAATACACACCACACACCACACACTTACTGAACACACACAACACACACACACACACACACACACACACACCACACACCACACAACACACACACACTACGACTGAAACAATACACCACACACACACACACACTGACTGACACACATAACACAACTGACTGATGACTGACACCCACACACACTGCATGACACAACACATCACACATACACACCACACTGACACACTAACGATGACGACATGACACCACCCACGAACTGACGTCACACATATACACACACACTGACGACACAATACACACACACCACCACACACTGACTGACACACCACACACACACACACACACCCACAACACACCACACCCACACACACACACACACACTAACGACACACTACACCACACCGACTGACACATACAACACACACTGACTGACACTGACACAACACACAACTGACTCACATACACACTGCCACACCACACACACTGACACACAACAAGACACACAACTTACTGACTGACCACACAACCCAACCAACGACTATACCGACATGCTACTGACCACCCCCCCCACACACACACACCACACTGACTGACCACACGGACTGCCACACCTACACCACTGACTCACACATACCCATTGGACTGCCACACACCCACACATGACTGACCCACATCACACACTGACTGCACCTAACACTGACTGACTGACCCAACACACACACACACACCACACAACCACACACACACACACACACACACCACACACCACCAACAAACACACACACACACACACACACTTGACCCAACTGACACCACACTTACTGACGACACCCCCACAATGCACACACAACTGACTGACACACTGACTGACCACACACAACACACACACTACCACATACACACACCCACAGACTGACACATACCACACTGACTGACAACTGACAAACACACCACCACCTGACTGAGCACACACACACACTGACACATACACACACACTGACTGACACCACACTGCACTGACACCCACTAACTGACTGACTGACTGACATACACACACACTGACGTCACACACACACACACACACTCACACCACACAACACCCCACACACACCACACACACAACACCACACACACACTTACTAACCAACACCACACACACATCACACACCCACATACCCACTGACTGACACACATACACACCTGACTGACACACACACATCACCCACACACACCACACACACTAACACACACCTAACATACACACACACACACACACACACACACCACACACACACCCACACACACCACACACGACACACACACACACACACACAAACACCACTGACTACACTGACTGACACAACCACACACACACACTACGACACACACACACACACACACACACACACTGACTGACACACACACTAATACTCACATACACACACTGACTGGACCCCCCACACACACACACATACACACACTGACCCACACTGACTGACCCACACTGACTGACCCCCCCCCACACACACACACACACACTGACTGACACACACACACTGACTGACACACATACACACAACACAGACTGACACTACACACACTGACAGACTAACGACAAACATACACACACACACTGACTGACACACATACACACACTGACTGACTGACATACACACACACTGACTGTCACACACACACACTGACTGCCACACACACACATGACTGACACACACACACACACCCACACACACACACACACACACACACACACACACACACACACACACATACACACACACACACACCACACTGACTACACACATACACACACTGACTGACTGACTGACTGACACACACACACTGACTGACACACATACACCACACATACACACACACTGACTGACACACTAACTGACTGACTGACTGACATACACACCACACACTGACTGTACACATATACAACACACAATGACTGCACACATACACACACACACACACACTCTACACACACACACACACACACACACACACACACACACTGACTAACTGACACACATAGACACACACACTGACTGACACATACACACACTGACTGACTGACACACACACACACTGACTCACATTCACACTGACAAACACACACACACTGACTGACACACACACTGACACACTGAGGACTGACACACACACACACTGACTGACACTGACTGCCCCCCCCCCCCACACACACACACACTGACTGACACACTGACTGACACACATACACCACAACTGACTCCCATACACACATTGATGACACACACACCCGCACTGACTGACACACATACACACACACTCACAACACTGACTGACACACTGACTGACACACACACACACACACACACACATGACCCCACTGACTGACCCCCCCCCACACACACACACTGACTGACTCACTGACTGACACACACACACACTGACTGACACACATACACACACACAGACTGACACATACACACTACTCGACTTACTAACGACAAACAACAGACACATCACACATGACTGACACACACACACACTGACACATACACACACACTGACTGACACACACTGACTGACACACACACTAACTGACTGACTGACTGACTGACATACACACCACACACACAACACACACACACACACTGACTGAAACACATACACACACACACACACTGCTCGACACACCATACACACACTGACTGACACACATACACACACTGACTGACACACATACACACACACACACACACACACACTGACTGACACACACACTGAATGACACACACACACACTGACTGACACACACACACACTGACTGACATAGATACATACATACATACATACACACACACACACAGACTGACACACATACACACACACACTCACACACACACACACACACACTGACTGACACACATATACACACACACACTGACTGACACACATACACACAAGGAATTCACACTTAGTGCAAATAGCTAATACAGGGGATGTGTGCCGAGCACGCGCATTATAAGTCAAATTTATTTGCGTTTTGTCAATGAAATTGGTATTTTGATTTTTAATTAAAACATCACCACTACAAATACAATTTCTGTGACAAAAGTCAAAGAAGTTTCACTTACTATGCGCGTGCACAGCACACACAGCTTTTTTTGTATGCAATTCAAAAGCATCAAAATATGGAAAAGTAACTGAGTACAAAGCACAATTAATAGATCTCAGAGCCATCTGTTGGTAATATGTAGAAGTTCAGACATTACACAGCGCCATCTGTTGGTTTGATACGAAAAGCACAAGGAATGTCTCACAGTGCCCTCTATTGTTTATAGGTAATAGTTAAGAGGTTTCACAGCACCATCTATTGGTTTTACATGCAAAGAACAAACAATGTCTCAGCACCATATGTTGTTTATATGTATGTACCCAGCTTTGCATGTTTATAAAATATTTATGCAGTGATTATTTTTAAACTTATATTTTTTTAATCAAAGATTTCTCTAAAGACAATGATCAATTTCTGGGTTCTTTTCCGACACTTCACTAAGTGAATCAAACGATCTGACTTGATAGAGCAACATATAGTTTGTCCATGATTCAAATCAGGCGTAGGTAAGTGCAAATATATTGAATCAAACGTTTGACCTTGTGATTTATTGATTATCATTAAAAAAGCCAATCGTATGGGATATGTGGGATTCCAGTAGAAGAAAAACAGCTAAAATTATTAGGGGTGTTGTTTGATGAGGATCTTAGAGGAGAGGCAAACTGGGAAATGATAGGGGAAAGAATTAGCAGAAAAATTCAGTTTTGGACATTAAGGAAATTATCTTTGGAAGGGAAAATGCTGGTGACGAAAGCGGTACTTGTGCCAATTTTACTTTACATGGGAATGGTTATCCCTCCCACAGCAAAGTGGATCAGGAAGATTACACGGTTCCTGTTTATGTTTTTTTGGGGGTCAAAAGAGGAAAAATTGGTGAGACACATTGTATGTAAGGAGAAGGTGAAAGGTGGCAAAGGAGCTCCAAGGATGGAGGTGTTTTTGGGGGCAAAATACGCCCAGGATTGTATAAAGTTGATTAATGGGGAAGAAACAAAAGCTGCCTGCATGGCGAGATATGCTGCGGGGGGGATGCTGAGGAAGCTAGGCTTGTGCAAGACAGACCTGAGGAGGCCGTTTTGTTTTGAGACCCCAGAAAATTATAGGGTAATAGAGGATTTTATTAGGGTTTTTGATTTGGTTGGGGTAGAAAGATCACTATGGGATGATCACAAGAAAATTAAAAGAGTGATCATGGAAAGAGACGAGTATGAAAGTGTTGGGTGTTTGGTTGAAAAGCTTTTAAAAATAATGTGGAAGAATGTAAATCACAAGGGTCTGACAAACACTCAGAAGGACGTGACTTGGATGGCAGTGCACAGCTGCCTGCCCGTAATGGAATTCCAGAGGAAAAGAAATCTAGCAGAGTCAGAAATTTGCCCGAGAGAAGGATGTGGAGGAGTGGAGGATGTGGTCCATCTGTTCTGGAACTGTAGCTTTGTCAGAAGGGTATGGAAGTGTCTGGGGAAGCTGATAAAAGAGCTGATAGGGATCAGGACTCTAGAATTCAATATGATGATGTATGGGTTGTGTGAGGTGGAGGGGGAGAGGAGGAGTGTGTTGTGGAAGATAATAAACTGTGTAAAAGAAGTGGTGTGGGATGTAAGGAATGTGTTGATACATAAGAGAGAAGAGATTGGAGTGAATGTGTGTATGTAGCCATGCATAATAATGGTCTGCAGACATCTTCCCTGTTGGCAGTAAGTCCTGGTAAGTACAGGCCTGCCAGCAGTAGTTATGGAGGTTTTCACTCACACCCTGGTGAAGTGCCCTGTGTATGGATGGGAGTGGCTACATGCTCTGAGTTCCTGGATAGTGACATCAGAGATGTGCCTGCCCCCTGAGGTATAAAGGGCACAACACTGTCAGTTTAATGTTGTTGACAAGCAGTGGTTGCAGTTGTTGCAAAAGGATTGCAAGATAGTTTTGTGACCCTAGTGCTGTAACTAGTGGCACGAATATTCTAATTAAGCCTGTCTAGGCCACACTGTGTCCAGGGACCTGGCACAGGGGTGATCTCCCTAAAGGAAGAGGGGATTCCACTTAAATTGAGGAGGGCAGTACCTGGCAAAGGGACAGCACGGAGGAATGTGCAGCTGAAGCTGAGAGCTGCATGGGGCAGTCTACTGTAATCAGTTCATCAATAAAGATGCCCTTGTTAAAGAAACCCCCACTGTGTGAGTGTGAGATTACTCAACAGTGGACGGCACCGAGAAGGAGTTCCTCACCAAGACCATCTCCCTGCAGAAGCATAGATCCTGATGAGGTGGAGGCGCTGCACATGATGTAAGTTGGACTCGCACCCACTACCTCAGCTACCTGTCCTGATGACATCCCCTAATACCACCAAGCGGGAGACTCAGGAGTCCTGTTACTTGCAGGTGCACCACCACACACGATCGAGTAATGGGGACTGGTTAGACCACACGGGCCAATATGAGATTGGGTGGGTCAGACCAGGGGGATACACCCGTTACAATTGGAGGCGCTGCTGAGATACTGTCAACAGGACAGGCTTTTGCTAGGCACACAATAGGAAACAGGGAGAGTGTCTGCTGCCACTTTGTGCTGTGTGGGACGGAACCAGGGGTAGTCGGGGAGCTGCTGGAGCTGCAGGCCGCACAGACGCCTTGGGATCCTGCTAGGGGTTAGTGAGTCTGGAGCCGGGGGCTATTGCTGTTCTAGTCACCTATTAGGTAGCGCTAGCGGGGGACGCCTGAAGGGATAAACTGGTAACATAGGGCAGGAATTCTGGAAGGGTCCGCACTAGGCTAGCCAACAGTAGGTAGACGCCCAAAGTACTGCATGGAAGTGCCAGAGTACTCTAGTCTCCATTCCATTCCAGATCACTTGACCAAGGAGCACAGACTGGAGGAAAGCATTACAGTAGACACAGAAAGAGTGAGCCTAGCCTGAGGTAGTGCAAACACGAGTCAGATCTACGTTAGGTACACAAGGTGGTGCACAAGGCATGTTTATTGTACTGATGTGGTAGCTGCCCCGCAGAGCGGAGCTCCATGTACAAAAACCCCGTATTCACAGATCGAGAGAGACCCGTCAGAATGGAGGATCTGCAAAGAGCAGAAGGTCCAGGATGGCGGACAGAGAGAACCGCAGGAATGGAGAATCTGCACAGAGCAGAAGGTCAAGGATGGCGGACAGAGGAAGAACACGCATATGACCTGTGCGTGGAAGAAGAACAAGCTACAGAAGAGACTTTTGTGAGCCTGTTGTGGAATGGCGTGAAAGCCGTGGCTGCGCCGTGTTTGTCTTGTCTATGCTCTCGGGAAAGTAACCTCGAGGCTAGTGAGGACGACAGTGTTGCTAGATGGGAGGAACGAAATGGACTTTGTTATTATCCAATATACAAACAGCCAAACGCTACCTCAATTGTGATGCAGAAAGACAGTACTCACCAAAATGGCGGTTCCCGCGTTCCCGGGACACCGCGTGGGCCAGCTGCAGAGAGTCTTGCAACTTTGCAGTTTGCTAATTGTTGGCCAGGATTGGCGCCAACGAGAAAACCCCACCCTGTTGGGGAGTTTGGCACGAAAGCTGGAGCCGCGCCCTCATGGACTATGACTCACTCTGCACCTGTGCTGGGTCAGCCTACAAGCCTACGAGACATCCCCCTAGTTTCAACCAGGAGGAGTGGTTTGCAGTTCCACCGGATGTCGATGGAGAAGGTAGGAGGACAGGTTGCTAAACCAGCCCCTGCTCTCCAGTTGCGAATAGCCATTGATCGGTACAGACCTCTGAAACGAGTACCTCCTTTGGTGAATATGGCTGGGGTCTCTGAGAAAGTAGAACAGAGTCTCTTGATTACTACACATCCCTACTCGGCTCCAGGAGGCTTCCTGGTCATCCGGGTAGAGGGTGTGGAGACTGTGGCGTGTCTTTGCCTGCAGTGCAGACTGCGGGGCGGAGCCGTGGGCAACGATGCCCGATGCCCTCACTGTGGACTACAGTATATGTGGCCCATGCCGACTTTCGTGCCGGTGCAAGCCATAGAAGCTAAGGAGGATATCCCCGGCTGGCTGCTTTAGTCAGCTGTTGTGTACCGGCTGGGCAGGGAGCACGAGTATAGCTGTCGGCAGGTTTACTGATCCTGCCGGGATACTTCATGGATTAGCCATTCAGGAGTGCTTCCTGCAATACACCACCTGCCTATACCTACTGACTAGGTGGATACCTGGGTAATCTTGTACCAATGTAATCATACCCACCGCGTGTCACTGTACACTGCAGTTATTATATATTCTGCGCAGAGGTTATACACTATCAGCTGCTTAGGACTTTATGGAGACTCTCTCTTATTAGTTAACACGGCTCGTATTACCCTCTATGGGTGTGTGCATTAACCCCTTCATACACCCTGGACCTTTTTCATTTAAGGTCCTAGGGACTGCAATCACTAAGTGCCTTCTCAAGTTCTAAGAAAAGCAGCTCTGATTGTGGGTATGTGATCATACAACAGCTTCAAGTGGACAAACACAGCAATTGCTGTGTCTGGCATAGATGTTACCTCTCATCACTTATATGTCACCACAGATTCAGAACACATATAAGCTCTGAGAAATATACATTTATATGTGGATGGACATTTAGTGTATGGTGGTTACATTACGGACCTATCTCCACTATTAAGGAGGCTACATACATAGCCATAGATCCTGAATATCCATAAAGGATCTCCATATGTACACATCATTTAACGACCCTTGGTTAAGTTATCAATGATTACAGTTACGTGCTGTTTAACACATTCTCTGATTTTAAAGCCCATTTTTTAATTCATTGTTTATTAATAAAAATATTTTAATTATGTCACTATACATTTAGTTTGATAGAGTGCTGGTAAATTAGGTTTCTTTTTCTTCTGTGTACCTCTATCCCTTACCTACTAGTAAGCACCTCAAATGCGGTTCACATTGTAGCGGTGCGGGAGTTTTCCTTGTGTGTAGTTTGTATTCGAGTAACAGTAATTCTTGTACCATTACATAGTCCTCTAAATGGCATTAGGCTTCTCAGGAGCATGATAACGGCTCCTACTTTACGTTTCAGTTCATGAGGAGGCATTCCGGTTGGTGTAAGACTGTTTAAGATTCTTCCGGAAATGCAAGTTGATTAGCAGTATCATCACTCACAATAGTACCCACGCTTTTTCTGCAGCGATCAGTATGATTATATGCGCTATGTACATTAATGGCACTATATAAAGACATAATAAGTATCCTAAGTATCTACTCAATTTGTCAGTTTTTTTTATACAACCGCATCGCAATCTTCTTTATATTACAAAATATGAATACTTTTGTTGGCCATACCATGTTGAACACACTTGTTCTCGTCCGATCACCGAAGTTAAGCAACATCGGATGCATTTAGTACTTAGACCGCTTGGGAACAGTATATATATATATATATATTAGTTGCCGACTGTCACGAGAGCTTGCGACAGGCTGTAATTGTACACCAAAAACTATTTTTAATATGTGTGTACTTGGGGGGTGACCCGGAGGCTGTACCCCAATGCTCAGGGTCCTGGCTTACTCAGTTACCAAATTACCAGTTTTCAGGTAACTGTTTATTCAGCACTGCATATAAGATTAACCCCTTAAGTCCCAGTGGGTGGATTATGCAGACCCTGATCCAGCAACCACATCATTTACACAGGGGAATAAGCATTTTCATGTTATTTAACAAGGGTTAAGTCACAGTTCTGGGCCTCAGCCCAGTTAACCCTTTGTCTCCCTGGCGAGGTTAGAGGGGGGCCCTTGGGGAGTAACCCCGTTAATTCCGGGCCAAACCCTCACTATCGTCACAGTGCACGAGGCCGAGTATTATGCAGTGTGTGCACGAGGCCGAGTATTATGCAGTAAGCCTGTCACGAGAGCTTGCGACAGGCTGTAATTATACACCAAAAACTATATATATAAATATATATATATACCTGGGTTTGAACTGGGACGAGACTTAGATATGATAAATAGAATTTATTCCTTGATAAAGGTGAACACAACAGATTATACAATAACAGGCAAAATATAGACACTTACGTAAAAGATGAAAATAATGAAAACAGTCCCATCTGAACTGCCAGTTTCATCCAGCAATCAGGAAATCATTCAGCAAACGAAGACAAAGGATATATGGGTGGACAGCAGTTTATAAACCGTTTGTCCCTCTATCTGTAACCTTAGGTGCCGAGACGGCTACCAAATGTCCCTTGGAAGCTTTTGAAGCTCATTTTGGGACTTCCAGCTTGGGGTAGCCCCCCCCCATCAACAAACCCTTTGAAGCAGGGTGGACAGTGTGAAGAGTTCCACTTCCTCTGGTTAATTCCTTTTGTCCGTTGGGCCAAGCATAAGCAATTAGCCCAATAGTCTTTGATGATCAGGTTTGTAAATTCTAGCCTTTCCTGCTCATCACCACAGGGGTTCCTCAGACTTAACCAAAAGTTCATATTTACTGCAAATCATTGCATAACTTCCGTTCCGTAATACACACAGTCAGGTGAGATATATTACTGTATTCTGGGACACCTGACGCTCGTAGAGAGACCCATCATTACATTGTAATATGAACATTAATAGAGATATTAATATCTGGCATTTCGTAACAGTTACATATTCAATGTTTAGACTTCCCAAGATCGGCTTACTCTCGCCAATACACTTATGTAATTCTTAGCCGGTTCAGCCAAGGACATCTCATAGTATTCTTATATTTAATAAAGTTACTCACTTTTGATATCCTGTTGGGGGTAGCCCCCCCCCCCCTGGCCCCATCAATAAAACCTTTTGAAGTGGGCTTTTGCTTTTCGCATAACCAATTAGGTCAGTTACCTATTGATCAGGGCGATGTATCACACCTCTCTGTTGATATACACTTCCAGTGAATACTCATATGAGGCACCATTTGGTTCCTTACGCATTACAAAGACAGGCATTCTGCCTGTACATTAGCACACCATTAGCATTCTGCCTGTGTATTTCAAAAACTGCAAAAAGTCACTTTATCCAAAATATATGTCCCTCTTATGACAAAGTTATATTTTTAATATGTGTGTACTTGGGGGGTGACCCGGAGGCTGTACCCCAAGGCTCAGGGTCCTGGCTTACTCAGTTACCAAATTACCAGTTTTCAGGTAACTGTTTATTCAGCACTGCATATAAGATTAACCCCTTAAGTCCCAGTGGGTGGGTTATGCAGACCCTGATCCAGCAACAACATCATTTACACAGGGGAATAAGCATTTTCATGTTATTTAACAAGGGTTAAGTCACAGTTCTGGGCCTCAGCCCAGTTAACCCCTTGTCTCCCTGGCGAGGTTAGAGGGGGGCCCTTGGGGAGTAACCCCATTAATCCCGGGCCAAACCCTCACTATCGTCACACCGACATCCTTAGATAAATAGATGGGAAGCAAGGCACTTCCCTCAATCAATATAGTTTAATAAGTCAAATAGAACCAAGTTCTATTTGGCTTATTACATTTTTTGGCAATAATCAAAGTGCCTTGCTTCCTCTACTTATTACCCGATACCTTTTGGAGATGCACAGGCTAGCTCCACAGTAGCATGAGCACTGGATTTTCATTAGCTAGAGCAGGGGTGAGCGGCGGTTACAGAGGCCCCGCGCTCTTCCTCAAGGCATTTAAATGAAATACCGGGGAACGTGCTTGAGGCCTCTGTAACTTGCCTTACCTGGTCTCCGGTGGCTTACAGCGACACGTCGCCATGGTAACGCTGCGTCACATGATGTTGCGTTGCCGTGATATCAGAAGATGCCGGACGCCAGGTAGGGGGGGGGGGGGGGGAGGGGGGGAAAAGGCGGGGGGGGGGGGAGCACACTGAAAAATGTGTGCACCCCTGAGCTAGAGTGCCCGTATTGCTCTTTAATTATCCATGTTTGTATGGAAGAGTTGAAACATTTCACAGCGCCATCTATTGGTCTTGTATGCAAAAATAATACATCTGCCAGGGTCTCAGGTCCCCGTTTCTGATAGAAAAAAACCTATGCAATTACCACACAAAAATCTGTTTTAACAAAATGTATCTGAAAATGTGCAAATCAGTTCATTCAGAGCCCACAACATCACTTATTAAATGTTTTGAATATATATAAAATAGAGTGATTAGATTAATAAAAAAGGATTACAAGAACATGCAATTATAGTAAATGTACGACAGTTTCTTAAAATAACAGGGTAAAATATAAAATAGAAATCCCTATTCAGTAAATTACCAAATGTCATAGATTTTCTCCCAGAAAGGTCACTGACAAAGAACTGAGAAATCAAGTGTTTGGTCCAAAAACACACCTGTTTTCATCATTGCTAAGGCTTATGTATTCTTTTTTTACCCCATTCACACAACATAAGTCCACTCCTGTCGTAAATCAGCTGCGAGATTGACAGTTTTATGACAGAGTAATAAAAAAAATTGCTACAAATGACGTTTAGATTTTGTCTCAGTATATAACCGCACTCATAACTTCTCACCTCTAATACTGAGACACAAGTGAGTCACATCAATAGATTCAGGCGGTCATTACGGATGCAATTACACTAATCACAAGTCAATCCAAAATTTGAGGGATTAATGGATATTTGTCCTTGGCATCTGTTACCCATGAAGTGTGTGGTGTCAGTACATGCCACTCTGTGCCACGAACACACACACATGTAACTCTTAGCATGTACAGCAGACGACGTCACAGGATATTCTCATTTTTAATAAAGTCCTTCAACTGTGTGCCATCTCTCTCTGGAATGCACCAGTAATTCTTCACAAACCTTGAGGCTTCTTTGAAGCTGACACAATAGCATCTGGTTAGCGTTAATGACCCTATAAAACTCCACTTCACTTTTAGTGGGCTATTCAGGATAGGTCCCCCAATTAAGTTCTCTTTGAAGCCCAAGCAGACCCAGAATATGTCTTGACCTGTCAAACCCAATATATTGTATTTTTAAACAAAAATTGTTCCACCATTAACCCCTGAAGCACCAGATGGATTAAGATACATAATATCTCATGATATTATCATGACAGGGGTTAGGGGAGTGTAAAGCCTTAAAAGTGAGAATTGTGTGTGTGATACAGGATTTCATAGTAAGCCAGGAGAGGGATTTCAGCAGGAGAGACACAGAGACAGATTTAGGAGAGGGTCAAGTGATTCTGGCAGCAGCGTTTAGGATAGATTGTAGGGGAGACAGGTGAGTGGCAGCAAGGTCGGACAGCAGGAGGTTACAATAGACTAGAGGAGAGAGAAAGAGGGCCTACGTTGGAGTTTTAGCAGCAGAGCAAGAGGAAAGGGCATATATTTACAATATTGCGTAGGAAAAAACAACAGGTTTTAGCTACATTTTGAATGTGAGAGGAGAATGTGAGGGAGGAGTCAACTGTGTCCATAGGCAGCGTGCTTGTGATACATGGTGTATGATATTGCTTCCAACAATAATGTGGAAGGAGGTAGTAGGGCCAGGTTTGGGAGAAAGTATGAGGCGCTCCGTTTTTTACATTTTCAGTTTGAGTCAGCAGAGAGCAGAGAGACATTCAGAAACTTTGGTCTGTACAGCACTTGTAAGGACAGGGGTTGAAAAGTAAATGTGTGTGTTATCAGCATGGAGGTGAACCTAAGATATGTGATAAGGTCACCAAGGGAGTGTGAGACTGTACATATTACCACAATCCTCCCACTAGAAGTTTGCTGCTGGTAAAAAGATAGGCCTTACATGTAGAAAAACAAAAAGAACGATTCCTGCGCTCCTACCAATTAGACTAAAATAAAATAGTGATCTCATGAATAATGGTTATTTAGTTAAACCCTTTGGCCAAAGCGTTAAGCCTGCAAGCCACGTCAAGGCATAACCAAATTTTGCAGGTACTGAATATATGTAATTATCGTCCCATGGACTAGTGACGGCACAGCTGGAACCCGGCTCCGGTACCACCAATGACACCAGAGGGAGCCGTGGCGGTGAGAGAATCACGACACCAAGCACCTTACACTGTTTTGTGTTATATACCTTTTATGATTGCACACATTGTAAGTGCATTTCTTATTCTTTCTAATATATAAAATGTACATATTTTCGATCTGCGCAATGGTCCCTTTTTCTTGTATATACTGAGGTACCAACTACCTGATCCCCAAAGAACAAGGATTGCCACGGTTGTGATGTGCAGGAATTAACCTGCCACATTGTGAGTAGGCACCACATACTGCAGGAGCCAAGACAAAATAGTCACTTGATTTATTCATCAGCACTTAGTTGTTTTTTTTTTCTCTTTTTTGCACTCTCCCATGCTGGATTTTTTAAGAAATCTTGAATCCGCTGGGACCAAAGAAGACAGTCCCTACCAGAGTGTTTGAGCAGGGAGTTGCAATCATATTTATTTTTCACTATGCACTTATCACATTGTATAATTATACAAAGTCACTAAATATATTTTATTCACTTAAATATTTTTGTCACTTTAATATAACACATCCCTTTGGGTGTGTAGGAGCGCCTAATTGTTTCACCATTTTTGTACACATATGAAGAGTTACGTACCAATGAGGATGAACATACACAAACAGATACGGGTAATGAGGGCCCTGCTCGTGAGAGCTTACAATCTAAAGGGAATGAAAAACAATGTGAAACAAGTTGAAACAAGGCGATAAAGTGACTGCTCATTGTAGGATGGAGTATGTCTCGGGTTGGAATATGACCCAGCTGATTCCATTAAGGTTTGGGGAGGTGGGGATGTTACATAGGGTGGAGATTAGTCAAAGTATGGTCTTACTAATAATGTATACAATGGCACAATTATGCTTCTTCCCTTCTATATCCCATTTCATGCAAGATATCTTGTTTGTCATTGCAGCTACTGCATGACTTTGGGCACTATTGCTAAGCCTGCTGTCTACAAGCACTCCTACCTAATTCCTTCTCCATCAAGGATTCTCCTAATGTAACCCCATTAATTTGTAAATCGCCTGTTTATTTTTGTTTCCCAAACGCATAACCTTACATTTATCTGTATTAAGCCTCATCTGCCATTGGCTAGCCCAAGTTTCCACTGTCTCAAAATCCTTCTGGAGAGAAATGACATTCTGCTCGAATTTTACTACCGTATACAATTTAGTGTCATCAGCAAAGATGGAGACTTTGCGCTCTGTGCCAACCTCAAGGTAATTAATAAACAAGTTGAAAAGTAGGGGTCCCAGTACAGAACCTTGGAGGTACTCCACTCACATCATCACTGAGAATTATACCGATCATATTAAAAAATGTAACTAACGATACAGAATAGCGAATAGCGTGTCCTTTCTATCAACCTTTGTCAGGAATGTATATTATTAGCTTTGAAGCTCTTCAACCCAGATAAGCATCTTCCCCTTGACACCTATTGATGTATGCGACTAATCCCCTGCCCCTCATTGTCAGTTTCATATGAACAGTTAGGTATAGTTAGTTCCTGAACAAACCCAAGGCATTTCTTTCATTATTTGATTGCCACTTTAAGCCACGTACCCGTAGCATTTTATGACACAGGCCAGCGATTTTAACGAAGTTATTAAATAAATCTTTTTTATTTTATGTATATTAGTTCACCCCTGACCACATTATACTATAAAGGTTTGCTGTGCGCCTCTCAAAAGGGACCTCTGGTGCCTCCTTTAGGCACATCTCTTTATCTACAGACCAGCATTGCCAGAACATTTGTTTTCCAACTGTATGAAATGTACTTCATAAGAAACATTTACTGCGGCCAGAAGTTTCACTACAAAAACTCAATATTACATCAAATTAACACTCTACAATAATTATTTATCAAATGTTTTACCAGGAAGTAATACATTGAGAGTTACCTGTCATTTTCAAGTATGTCCTGGGCATAGAGTTAAGATGACAAATAATACATGGTTACAAATACAGTTACATAAGTGAACAGGGTATACATTATATACAAGACATTGCATGCACAGTTAAAGATAATATATATTATAGGCGTATATAACAGTTGCAGACCAGATTAAAATGTGAGACAGCTTTAGTTTTGAAAGAACTTAAACTTGTGGTGGATGTGAGAGTCTCCGGTACGTTGTTCCAGTTTTGGGGTGCACGGTAAGAGAAGGAGGAACGGCCGGATACTTTGCTGAACCTTGGGACCATGAACAGTCTTTTGGAATCTGACCTCAGATGATAAGTGCAGCATGTGGTAGGGGTGAGGAGCTTGTTCAGATAGATGGACAGCTTGCCCAGAAAGTATTTGAAGACAAGACAGGAAAGAGGAATTTTGCGATAGACTCAAGTGATGGCCAATCTAGTTCTTTGAGCATTTCGCAGTTGTGTGTGTTGTAGTTGCATTGGAGAGCAAAACGGCATATTGAATTGTAGAGGGTATCAAGTTTGCTAAGGTGGGTTTGGGGTGCCGAGCCGTATACTATGCCCCCGTAGTCTATAATTGGCATTAGCATCTGCAATGCGATACGCTTTCTGACCAGCAGACTTAGGGAGGATTTGTTCCTGTAAAGTACACCTAGTTTGGCATAGGTTTTGGATGTCAGGGTATCAATGTGCATCCCAAATGTTAAATGGGAGTCAAACTATATACCCAAGTATTTAAAACTAGTAACAGGAGTTAGGGTGGTGTTAGGGTTGGTTCTGATTGGAAGCTTTAAAAATTGAGCCTTGGTCCCAAATACCATTTTACAGTCTTTCAGTGTTTAAAAAGTTTGTTTTTGGGAAATCCAATTTTCAAGTCTCAAAAAGTCAGATTGAAGTATGTGTTCAAGTTCGGAGAGGCTAGGGCTGTGTGCATATAAAATTGTGCCATCTGCATACATGTGTATTGATGCTCCCTTACAAGATATTGGAAGTTCATCGATGAACACTGAGAAGTGTAGGGGCCCCAGAAAAGAGCCTTACAGGACACCACAAGTGATATCCAAGGGGTTGGAGTTAGAGCCTGAGATAGACACATGTTGGGATCTACCTGATAGGTAGGAATGAAACCAGTTTAAAGTATGCTTCCCTATTCCAGAGCACTGGAGTTTGTTAAGCAAGATAACATGATCAACAGTATCAAAAGCCTTTGCAAAATCTAGGAATACTGCACCAGTGAGTTGTCCCAGTTCCATTCCACATCGGATTTCATTGCAAACTTTTAGCAGGGTAGTTACCGTGGAGTGTTTGGGGCGAAAGCCAGATTGGAATTGGCTAGGGAAATTTGTCTTGGTATAGTAAGCGCTTAATTGGGAGCAAATACATTTTTCCATGACTTTGGATAGTATTGGGAGAAGAGATTGGCCTGTAGTTTGAGACAGTGTTTTTGTCCCCACTTTTGAAGATTGGGGCAACTCTGGCAGTTTTCCAGGTCTTATGGATATGGCCTGCAGACAGAATAGAGTTGACAATGGAAGCAATTGGTTTGGCAATGGCTGGGGAACCAAGTCTTAGGAACTTAGATTGCAGTAAGTCAGGTCCACATTGGCTGCTTAGTTTTCGTTTGAGGAGCACTTGTGTAATCTCTTCGGATACTGGGACAAATTGAAAATTGTGAGCAATTTTGGGAGAGGGTGGGGCTATAGGGGTACTCTCAGAATGAGGTTCATGTTTGTGGTTTGGGTTGCGTTTCGCCAATATGTTAGTAGCACACCCCACAAAGTAATCATTGAATGCATTTGCAATGTCAGTGGGATTTGTCAGAGTAATATCCTCCTTAGTGATATTACTTGGCTGTTGATGGCTAGAAGGTTGGAATATATTGTTGATAACCTTCCAGAAGTTAGCTGGGCTTGATATATTCTGGTTAAGATTGTCGGTGTAATTTTGTGCTTTTTGAAGGCTTGTTTGCCTTGTGCACATATTCTGCAGGCATCTGTAGTGATTGAGATCCTTGGTAATTCCAGTTACTTTGTAGCTTTTCCACAAGGCATCCCTGAACTGGTAGAGTGCTTTAAGGCCAGTTGTAACCCACTGAATGAGGGCCCCCTGTACTGTTATTCTGCATAGTGGAGCATGGGTATCACAGAGTTTTAAGAACTCAGATTGGAAATAGCAGAGGGCAGAATCGGGGTCGGGAATTAAATCGATTCTGTGCCATGGGCAGTTGGTAAGGTCAGCCAGAAACTGTTGTGGGTTAAAGTTTTCTAAATGTTCTAGTGAGGAGAACTTTAGGGCTTGATTGGGGTGGGTTAATTTGTCTCATAGTACACTATTGCATGGCCTCTGAAAATGTCAGGAAGAATGCCAGAGGAATGGATTCAGCTCGGATTTGAGGAGAGAATAGTCTAGCAAGGAATGGTTGTGAGATTTCAGGTTTGTCCGTGTGGGTTGGGAAATGAGTTGCGTTAGGTTAAGTGACTTGAGTTGTATCTGGATTTTGTGGTTTTTAGGGTCTAGTCAATTATAGTTGAAATCTCCAAGAACTAGCAGCTCACTCTTCTCATTTAGAGAGGAAATTGAGCCAGAAACTGGGTGATATCAGTCAGGGACTGTAGAGGGGCTGTAGATGCCAGCAACCAAGATAGGCTTAGAAAAGGGGAGGCAGATTTTGCCAACTAAGATTTCAAAAGAGGGTGGGCTTGGGGGGCAATTTAACAGTGTAAATGGTAAGGTATCTGCAATATAAAATAACACCCTTCCTCCTCTCGTTTAACTATCTTTCCTAGAAATTGAGTATTCCTGAATGGCGATATTTGCATTGGGGGTTTTAGGGGTTAGCCATGCTTCTGTGAGAACAATGGCTTTGGGTTTATGTATAAGGCACTATGCCCTTAGTTCATCCAGTTTGGGCAGCAGCCTCCGGATATTTATATGTGCGACAGACCTTTTGAAATTTGAAGGGGGTATTCTTAGGGATATGGGACAGAGTTGAAAAGGGAGGGCCTGGGTTAAGTTCAATATCACCTGCTAAAAAGAGAATAATAGTATGAGTAGACATTTGAGTACTTGTTTGTAAGTTGTAAATTTGTGATGTTTGCCATTAGAGTGAGCAGTGGTTGGTGTGCTGGTTTTCAGAGTTCTCCACCAACATTCAGTAGATAGTGCAAGGCTTTTGAGTAATCCAGGGTGTATGGTGATGTTGGGTGTGGGCCAGGAGGGAGGCGTTTGTAGTGAATAGAGCGTAACATTTCCATGAAGCCACGAGAAAGAACAAAGTTGAGGTGCACACCAGGTTCATTATCACAGAGATAGGTATTGTTGCATGAAGCTTTTGTGTGCCAAGTGAGTGTGTGCAGACTAAACTGCAGGGGTGTGCCTTTTCCTTGTCAAAATGTTTTGCTGCATTGCCAGGGCCTGTTCAGGGTTCGCAGAGGGTTGAGTGGGGTGAAGGTTGAGGCTGGGGGAGGGCAGTTGTGTGTAGTTAGTGTTGGTAGAAGCTGCAGTTAAATAAGTTGTAAAGTGGGGGAAGTTAAGTTTGCAAGTTAATGACAATTAAATGTGGCACGTTTTGTTTTTACGATAAAAGAAATATAGCATCAAATACATTATTTCAGAGGTCAAAGGCCGTCAGCATATATGCTGTGTGTTGCGTAACGTTGTTTTCACTAAAGAAAACAAAGTGGAGTTTATTCATTTATAAAATGTTTTACCAGGAAGCAATACTGTACATTGAGCGTTACCTCTCGTTTTCAAGTATGTCCTGGACATAGTTATGATGACAAATAATACATGGTTACAAATACATAGTTACATACAGTCATGTGAAAAAGAAAGTACATCCTCTTTGAATTCCATGGTTTTACATATCGGGACATAATAACAATCATCTGTTCCTTAGCAGGTCTTAAAATTAGGTAAATACAACCTCAGATGAACAACACATGACATATTACACCGTGTCATGATTTATTTAACAAAAATAAAGCCAAAATGGAGAAGCCATGTGTGAAAAAATTAGTGCACCTTATGATTCAATAGCTTGTAGAACCACCTTTAGCAGCAATAACTTGAATTAAATGTTTTTTGTATGAATTTATCAGACTCTCACATCATTGTGGAGGAATTTTGGCACACTCTTCTTTACAACGTTGCTTCAGTTCATTGAGGTTTGTGGGCAGTTATTTATGCACATCTCTCTTAAGGTCCAGCCACAGCATTTCAATCGGGTTGAGGTCTAGACTTTGACTGGGCCATTGCAACACCTTGACTCTTTTCTTTTGCAGCCATTCTGTTGTAGATTTGCTGGCGTGCTTGGGATCATTGTCCTGTTGCATGACCCAATTTTGGCCAAGCTTTAGTTGTCGGACAGATGGCCTCACATTTGACTCTAGAATACTTTGGTATACACAAGAGTTCATGGTCGACTCAATGACTGCAAGGTTCCCAGGTCCTGTGACTGCAAAACAAGACCAAATCATCACCCCTTCACCACCGTTCTTGACAGTTGTTATGAGGTATTTGTACTGATATGCTGTGTTTGGTTTTCGCCAAACGTGGCGCTGTGCATTATGGCCAAACATCTCCACTTTGGTCTCGTCTGTCCAAAGGACATTGTTCCAGAAGTCTTTTTAGAGAGAAGAGGCTTTCTCCTGGCAACCCTTCCAAACAAACCATACCTGTTCAGTCTTTTTCTAATTGTACTGTCATGAACTTTATCATTTAACATGCTAACTGAGGTCTGTAGAGTCTGAGATGTAACTCTTGGGAAATGTATCTGAGCATTGCACGGTCTGACCTTGGGGTGAATTTGCTGGGATGTCCACTCCTGGGAAGATTGGCAACTGTCTTGAATGTTTTCCACTTTTGAATAACCTTTCTCACTGTAGAATGATGGACTTTAAATTGTTTGGAAATGGTCTTATAACCCTTCCCAGATTGATGGGCAGCAAGAATTGCTTCTCTAAGATCATTGCTGATGTCTTTCCTCCTCGGCATTGTGTTAACACACCTCAATGCTCCAGACCAGAAAACTGCTAAAACTTCAGCTTTTATAGAGGTGGTCACACTTGCTGATGATCAATTAATCAAGGGCATTTGATTAGCAGCACCAGTCTGCAACTTAGCATCTTAATTCCTATGGAAGCAGTAAGGGTGTACTTAGTTTTTCACACATAGCTTCTCCATTTCGCCTTTATTTTTGTTAAATAAATCATGACACGGTGTAATATGTCATGTGTTGTTGTTCATCTGAGGTTGTATTTATCTAATTTTTAGACTTGCTAAGGAACAGATGATTGTTATTATGTCCTGATATGTAAAACCATGGAATTCAGAGGGTGTACTTTCTTTTTCACATGACTCTAAGTGAACAGGGTATACATTATATACAAGACATTGCATGCACAGTTAGAGATAATATATATTACTAGCTGAGAGACCCGGCGTTGCCCGGGATGTAATTTTGGGGGGGCGGACGACAGGGTTGGGCTTCCCCCGGGTGACTGGGTGACTGACTGAATGGGTGGGTGACTGAATGGGTGGGTGACTGACTGAATGGGTGGGTGACTGACTGAATGGGTGGGTGACTGACTGAATGGGTGGGTGACTGACTGAATGGGTGGGTGACTGACTGAATGGGTGGGTGACTGGGTGGGTGACTGAGGGGTGGGTGGGTGGGTGACTGAGGTGGTGGGTGACTGAGTGATGTGGGTGACTGAGTGAGTGGGTGGGTGACTGAGTGAGTGGTGTATGTAGAAATCCTCGGAGAGGAGGAGCGGAGCACAGAGTGGATGCAGGGGCTGGACAACCAGGGTAAATAAATAATCCTTTAATTCACGATCAACATCATGGTAGTGGATAGACAATCTTTCTCTCTGAGAGAAGTTTGTCTATCCACTACCATGATGTTGATCGTGAATTAAAGGATTTTTATTTACCCTGGTGTCCAGCCCCTGCATCCACTCTGCTGTGCTCCGCTCCTACCTCTCCGCGGATTTCTACATATGCTCATCATTAGCGTGACGCACGCTGAAGGAACATCCACTTCTACAACCGTGAGTACCCCAGCCTGTTTTATTACGGCTGGGGGCTTATCCCTATGTACCCATATGCTTCCTAGGGGACAATATACTGTTATCAGGTAGTCAGACATTTATCACTGACTTCACCTGGAGATACAGGTCCTGCAGACACAGGAAGGGGTTAATCTCATGGATTACACGGTATACATGCTATAGAAGATTGTTCCTTCCTGGATGTTAGAACACTATTTTTATATGATACATTATCTGCATATAACTTTGCAAAGATTCCCACCTAGCTGAGCACGGTATTCGGGAGTTTATCTCCTATCTATCACTGAGTGAGTGGGTGGGTGACTGAGTGAGTGGGTGACTGGGTGAAAGTGGGTGAGTGGGTGAAAGTGGGTGAGTGGGTGAAAGTGACTGGGTGACTGGGTGACTGGGTGGGTGTGTGGGTGGGTGACTGAGTGAGTGGGTGGGTGACTGAGTGGGTGACTGAGTGAGTGGGTGGGTGACTGAGTGGGTGGGTGGGACTGAGTGATGGGTAGAGTGGGTGCCTGGTGACATGTGTGAGGTGGTGACAAGTGATGGGTGGGTGTGTGTGTGACTGAGTGGGTGACTGAGTGTAGTGGGTGGTTGACTGGAGTGGATGAGGGTGGTGACTGAGTGAGTGGGTGACTGAGTGGGTGACTGGGTGAAAGTGGGTGAGTGGGTGAAAGTGACTGGGTGGGTGTGTGGGTGACTGGGTGTGTGGGTGACTGGGTGGGTGGGTGACTGAGTGAGTGGGTGGGTGACTAAGTGAGTGGGGGGGTGACTGAGTGAGTGGGTGACTAAGTGAGTGACTAAGTGAGTGGGTGGGTGACTGAGTGAGTGGGTGGGTGACTGGGTGAAAGTGACTGGGTGGGTGTGTGGGTCACTGGGTGACAGTGCGTGGGTGGGAGACGGTGGGTGACTTACCTTGACCCCATGGCATCTGGCTGGGGCAGGAGGTGAGTTCGGGAAGCTGGCGGGGGGGACAAGAGTGGCAGGAGGCCCGTGCCGCGCTTACCCTCCGTCTGGGAGCCGGTGCACGTGAGGAGGCCCGCGCCGCGCTTCCCCTCCGTCCGGGAGCCGGCGCACGTGAGGGGGAGTGCAGGAGGCCTGCGCCGCGCCGCGCTTCCCCTCCGTTCCTCGTTGTGAGCGAGGGGGGAAGAGCCTGGAGTTTGCTGCTGAGCAGGAGGGCCGCGCTTCCCCTCTCCAGGAGCCGGCGCACGTGAGGGGGAGTGCAGGAGGCCCGGGCCGCGCTTCCCCTCCGTTCCTCGTTGTGAGCGAGGGGGGAGGAGCCTGGCGTTTGCTGCTGAGCAGGAGGGCCGCGCTTCCCCTCTCCGGAAGCCGGCGCACGGTGAGGGTGATGGTGCGGCTGGGGATGTTGCGGAGTGTGGGGATTTGGGTGAGGTGGGGAGGGGGGATAGAGTGAGGGGCACCGGGAGAGGAGGGGGGGGGTGTGGAAGGTGAGCTGCGGTCCAACTGACGGGGGAGAGTGAGGCCAAGCAACAGAGTGAGTGAGTGAGTGAGTGTGTGTGTGTGTGTGTGTGTGTGTGTGTGTGGTCACTCCGCCTCAGGCCAATGAGAGGTGCGGGGGCGGGCGGCCCAAGGGACCAATGAGATTTCCCCTAGGGACACAGGAAGATGCAGACAGGCATACAGTGCTTTCACAAATATATAATAAGATAGATGTATGTAGCAGTTACAGAACAGATTAAAATGTGAGACAGCTTTAGTTTTGAAAGAACTTAGACTGGTGCCAGCTGTGAGAGTCTCCGGTAGTCTGTTCCAGTTTTGGGGTGCACGGTAAGAGGAGGAGCGTCCAGATTCTTTGCTGAACCTTGAGACCATGAACAGTCTTTTGGAGTCAGATCTCAGATGATAAGTGCTGCATGTTGTAGGGGTGAGGAGCTTGTGCAGATAGACGGTTAGCTTGCACAGAAAGTATCCGAAGGCAAGACAGGAAAGGTGAACTTTGCGCCTAGACACAAGTTGCATTGGAGGACAAAGCGGCAAATTGAATTGTAGAGGGTATCAAGTTTGCTACGATGGGTTTGGGGGTTGAGGTGCCGAGCTGTATACTATGTCGCCATGGTCGATAATTGGCATTTGCATCTGCTGTGAGTTCATCATGTTTAACTACCATTATTACAGGTATGGATGGAAATAAGCTAATTAGGGCCAAAATCAGGGGTGGCCAGCTCCAGTTCTCAAGGGTTATCAACAGGCCAGGTATTCGGAAGATCTCTGCTGAAGCAGAGATATCTTGAAAACCTGACCTATTGGCCTTAATCAGGGGTGCGCAAATTTCAGTCTGCGCCCCCCCCCCCCCTCCCTTTACCTGGTCGTCCGGTGTCAAAAGACGGCGCGAGTGCATGTGATGCCACCTGAAGCTGTCGGAGAAAATCTACGGGAACTTACAGAGGCCTCATGCACTCTCCCGGCATTTCATTTAAATACTTTGGGGAAGAGCGTGGGGCCACTAAGCGCCACGCCCCTTCCCCCCATTTGCACACCCCTGGCCTAAATCATCTACATTCCAGATTCACTAAGCAGAGCAGTGGTTAACACTGGGGAAAGAAGGCTGTATTATTTAAGTCATACTTCGGTTTGGTGTAATTGACAAGTTTGTCCTGTTCCAGTAGAGGTATTGGCCATGGAGAAATGTAGATTTGTTTAACCCCTTAATGCCTGTGTTTTTTTTTTTTTTCTACATCAGATGAAAATGTCATTTTACGGTATGAGGCGAGTTCGCATCATTCGTCCTTAATGGGTTAAAACGATTAGGGATTTACAAAATGATCAATTGTTAAGCAAAAGCAATTATCTCAAAGTAAGTAAAATACTAAACTTTATTCATTATCGTCACGATCTTTGCCCAGAAAGCCAAACATACACCAGATTGCTTTCTTTAATTTCATAAATGTTTCTAACTGTTAATTATAGTAAAACTGTAAGTATTAAAAACAAAATGTAGACACTATTTCATTACGTGGGTAGATAAGATAATTGACCTACCTTCGAGATCTAGAATCTACAGCATCAAAATGGTTCTTTGCACATTCTTCAAACAATGAGGGATAAAGTAGAGGACTGTCATCACTCTCCATACTGGCCATAGGTGTAATTCTTTTTATAGATAAAGAATATCATATATCTAAAATAAAGTAAATATGTAAAAACGCTTGAATCTTGCAACATAATTGCTCAATAGATTGTTAATATTCTAAAAGTAATGACACTTATTTTACATCTACAAAAGAAAAAGGTGGCTGAATAGGCCAAAGAAAGGTACTGATGCCAGCTCTTCATACAGGTTCCTAGTTCCAAGTCCTTTCCGCTATACTCCAACCCAACCTCTGTGCCAGACCCAGGACTTCCCCTCTCCCCGCCTAACGACGATACCCCCACCGCCTTGCAGGTTTCTTGACTTCAACATCTCCCTGCCACCCTCTTAAGCCTCCTCTCCGTTTCTGACCCGAACTTCACATTTTTCTATATACCAGTCTCTGAATCCTTAATGTCAAAAATACCCCGTTCTGCACTACACTACTGATGTAGACCTCCGTTACTTAAATTCCCCTCCCAAAAAAAGTCTGATGCTAGTCACCCTCCACCCCCAAATAACTAATGCTGGCTCTGTCGCATCCCCATACAACTATTTCCCATTCCTGGCCCCTAGGAAACTACAGTACTTGCCACTATGTACTGGTCACCCATTTACCACCCCAAATTTGAGCACTCATTACTTGTGCCGGATCTAAAAAGGCCCTGGAGACATTAGTGCAAAGGAAGCATGAAGGCCATGTACACAGAAGGAGCATAATTTAGAGCATTCGTTTTCAACTTCTTTTTAAGGGCCACAAGGGGGAATAAAACAATTACATTGCAAACACACCTGAATGCACATAGAATGCATACACATTCATTGGTTGCAACAACCAAAAAAATCTGTTTCGCACAAAGCCCTGATAAATGATTTGAAAACAACTGTTTTAGGAAATGCGTATAAAAAGAATCTGGACAAGTAGGGAAGGTTGTGTTCAGATAGGTGAAGGTAGAAGCTGCAGCATGTGCAGTAGTGCGGCTGCAGGAAGTGGAAAGAAGTATGACATTTTCTAGTCTTCCTGGATCTCGGACGTTGGTAGCAGCAGACACACTGTAGGAGACGCCCGCAGGAGGTAATGACAGGAGGCTTGAGTTTGGAAAAATAAATAACGTAGGCTTTTATTTTGTCAAAGTTTCAGAAACAAAAACACGGTTTTCTTCAACCAAAAGTTCAGCAGTAACTCATATGGCTTTTCTCAGCCCAAGTTTAAAAAGGTAGCAGAGCAACATCAATAAAACATGTAGCAGAGTAACAGCAGGCAAATATATAACAGGCATCAGAGTCTGTCTGCAGACTAGGAACCGCAGGTTGCTTCATTTTAAAGGCTTCAGCCCAGGTGGCTCAGTGCTCCTGTCTCACTAGGCAGGAGTTAACTACTAGCTGCCCAAATAGACCTGAACTTTTGCCAACAGGGTTGACCCTGTTACACACCCCTATTTTTTTTTTTTAAACAGCATGGGAACCAGGGGTCCGCATTGCCAAACCACTGTTACCACCGTTTTCAGCTCTGGGGACCCCGCAGTTCCTGAGATACATACCACTAAAGCACCTTTTTTTGGTTAAGGGACCCCAAGTGAAATTCTGATGAATCCCCAACCCTCTCTAATAGCGCATCTGAGATCAGATGCATTGTAAGGAACCCCAAACCTCTCTAATAGCTGTTCTTATTTTATTATCTAATATTCCATTCAGAGAGATAAGGGTTTGAAATATTAAGTGTTAAAATTGAGCTCTCCCCAGAGCCCAGTGCAGTATTAAGGTAACCTCAGAAGCTAAAAAAAAATTAAAAATTGCTTTAGGGGCAAGATATTAACAATATGTGTTAAAATCATATATAGGCTTTTTGGGTGGGTGGGGGGGGGGGGGGGGGGGGGGGGGGGGGGGGGGGGGGGGGGGAGGGGAGGGGGGGAGGGGGATGGGAAGGGAAGGAGGTTGCTTGTTTTAAAATCCATGACTATCAATTAACCCCTAAATAAGTTAACGCCATTAGTTCATTTTGGCCCTGAGACGGTTTGCACACTAAGAGTCCAAAACATGGAAAGAAAAAATCTTGATTATATATAATTTGTTAAAGATCAAACCGGTTATATAACAGCTAATCTGTGCTAATGGTTGTGTACAACAGCGCACTGGTGATCCAGCCATTATCCCAATGTCAATACACTTAAAAGTATTAAAGCATTTCCCATCTGATCTGTTTGTGCTGGTTCAGGAATGAGAAGCTTTGCTGAATCTTTGAGACAAAAGGCATCTGATTCATTGTGACCTCATCACTGCTTGTTGTTTATTGTAATACACACGATGAAGTTGTAAGTACTAATCTTATAAATTTGGTCAATTTGTTGTAGTCTGCAAGCTATTAGGGGCCATTCAATGTATACTCTATAGTCGGCTTTGAGGTTTCTACCCCCCAATCTGCATAAACCTCTACATTTTTTTACATAAAATATACAAAACCCTAATTTCAACATGTCACCAAAACCACAGATACTGTGTGTATGCCACATTTCTACATGTAGAATGGCATTTTCTTAAATTATTCAAACACATGCCAGCTTCAAATACTTAATGGGGCGTTAAACTTACTATAGGGGAGGAATAAACAAATATATATCACAAAGGCAACACACCAGTTTATATCTTATGTGGTTTTAAACAATGAATTCTTTGGATCACTGTAAGATACACACGAGTGATAACTTGGCAAATTTAGTCCCTAATTGCATTATTTCAACGATGTCAACATTAATATTTTAACTGCTTCAAAACAGGAGACTGTTGATAAAATGTGATTTACGTGCATTGCAAAGCAAGAATAGGGTCAAATTAACAGAATTGCAAATATTAGAGCTTATTGAGTCCATAAAATATAGTTATGAATTCATAGAAATAAATTATATATGTGATCTAACCTTCCACAGTAGCAATCTACACTCCTCACAGATGCACCCCAGCACCTTCCCTGCTAGCTCCAAAACAGGAAGCAGCTGACATGCAGTAGGTTTAACAAAAATCGCACCGGTGGATGCTGGGAGTATAGTTCTCAACTTGAGCTTCTGCAAGCAAACATGTGCAAGCTCGTCCCTGGTACGCACTACAACTCCCAGAGTGCATCGCGAGAAATTTGCACGCTTCACTGTGAAGGGGCGGGAGATTTATTCGTGGAGTAGCTGAGGTTAGCAAGAAGTATTGTGAGAAATAATTTGCTTAGTTCAGGGTTATTGCAACACACACATACACTCAGCAACACGTGTGCTGGGTAAGGAGTTAGAACTACTAAGCATTAGCACAGAGGTTGTAATATCGGAAATGCAGGAAAAGTGAAACAAAATTGCTTTGATAAACTATCAGTAGTGTGTATACCAGTGGTTTCCAGTCTTTTTTTGGTTAAGGAACCCTAAGTGAAATTCTGAGGAACCCCCAACCTTTTCTAATAGCAACTCTGTGATCAGATGCATGGTAAATTCTCTGTATTTGATACAATTTTCAAATGACCAGAAAATTGCATTGATGTCCTGGGAACCCTGGTTGAAAAACACTGGTGTATGCTTTCAAATTAGTCTTATTATCTATCAGACATATCAACGCTTCCTGGTTTTCTGTGTCTCACTGACAGAAATTTGAACTTGTCCATTCAAATGTCATACCTGAAGTATCACTGATGTATGCCATCTTCCTCTGGATAAGTTATGTTTAGAGATGTTAACCCCCAAGGATGAAAATCAGGGAGACTTCTATCAATTGCATTGTAATGAACAAGAAAGATTTTTGAAGTGAAACTTCTTTAGTGGCACCTCATTCGAACTGGGGCAAAAATGGTTTGTGGAGACAGAAATGAAACGGATGTGACGTCAGTGCTGGCAGTTGAGGCCGGGCTGTGTTCTGGCTCAGCCCGACCCCAACACTGACATGATCCCAACCGCTCAAAAAATCAGATGCGGCGCCGCCGGTGCTGCTCCTAATGGCCGCCGCTCGGCGCCGCTCCTAACGGCCGCAATTCCCCCCACATGCATTGCTACTGTACAGCGGCTCCCCGGGCTCACTGTCCCAGCCGCGACATCCGCCGGCGCCGCTCCTAACGGCCGCAATTTCCCCCAGATGGAGATGGGCACGGGCAGTATCCGGGGGGGCAGCGGGGACCCGCTGACCGGCTCCTGGCACCAGGCCCGCTCTCTGTCCCAGCCGCGCGCTCTGCCGGGCTGGAGACTCAGACAGAGCCCCCTGCGCATGCGCTACTGGGCTCACTCGAGTACAGGCAGCAAGGGGAGCTGTTCAGCTACCGCCAAGCTCTGCACTGCCTGCGCCGCGCATGGGCAGTAGTCATGGCGACGCTGCCGGACGCCACACATGCGCAGAAGCAGCTGGCAGCGGCGCCGTTCCCCCCACACGCTCCTAACGCCCATTGACCGGCGCCATTCCGCCCTCCACTGACGCGGGCGTTCGCGGGCCCCCTGCACCCGCAGGAAGCGGTGGCACACGGCGCAAACCCGGGTGCAACCCGCGCATCACAGGGGCTCGGTGCCGGGGGCAGGCTCCTGCTGCTGGAAGAAAGGGTGACCCAGGCGGGCCGGGCAGCGGACGGGTAACCTCGCCCGCGGTCACTCATGCCCGTGCCGAACGCATATCCCCCCCCCCCCCTGGAGGGGTGCGCAGAATTTCGGGAAGGGGGAGAGGGGGGAGGTGGTGCGCAATGTTACACCCCGCCCCTGGCTGCAGCAGGACACACACAGACTGACACACATACACACACACACACTGACTGACACACACACACACACACACACACCACACCACACACACACACACACACACACACACACACACACACACACACACACACACATGACTGTCACACATACACACTGACTGACACACATACACACATACACACACACTGAATGACACACATACACACACACACTGACTGACACACATACACACACACTGACTGACACACATACACACACTGACTGACACACAAACACACTGACTGACACACATACACCACACATACACACTGACTGGACCACACACACATACACACATTGACTGACACACACACACACACACACACACACACACACTGACTGTCACACACACACTGACACACTGACACACACACACACACTGACTGACACACATACACACACTGACTGACACACACATACACACATTGACTGACACACACACACACACACACACGCATACACACACTGACTGACACGCATACACACACTGACTGACACACATACACACACACTGACACACATACACACACTGACTGACATACATACACACACTGACTGACACACATACACACACACACTGACTGACACACATATACACACACACACTGACTGACACACACTGACTGACACGCATACACACACTGACTGACACACACACACACTGACATACATACACACACACACACACTGACTGACACACATACACACACATACACACACACACATTGACTGACACACACACACTCACACACTGACTGACACACATACACACACACACACTGACTGACACACATACACACACACACACTGACTGACACACTGACTCATACACATACACACACTGGCTGACACACATACACACGAGGAATTCACACTTAGTGCAAATAGCTAATACAGGGGATGTGTGCCGAGCACGCGCATTATAAGTAAAATGTATTTGCGTTTTGTCAATGAAATTGTATTTTGATTTTTAATTAAAACCTCACAAATACAATTTCTGTGACAAAAGTCAAAGAAGTTTCACTTACTATGCACGTGCACAGCACACACAGCTTTTTTTTTTTTTTGCAGTGAAGTCTATTAAAACTTTTAGTGCCTGAGGCAGTGTTTTGGTTAGGGAACCCTTTCATTATATTTTGACATTCTGAAGAACAGCAGCCATCTAATAGTGTCTGAGATCTGATGCATTGTAAGAAACCCCAATTCTCTCTAATAGCACGCCTGAGATCAGATGCATTGTAAGGAACCCCAACCCTCTCTAATAGCGCGCCTGAGATCAGATGCATTGTAAGGAACACCAACCCTCTCTAATAGCGCGTCTGAAATCAGATGCATTATAAATTATTCTGTATTTGCCACAATTTTCAAATGACCTGAAAATGGCAGAAACCCTTTTAAGGATGCCTGGGGAACCCCTGTTAAAAAACAATGGCCTGTGGAGTTGCCGGCCACTCTGGCACCGTGTGGTCTGTGAATGCCGCAGCCATTTTGGGGGGAAACAGAAGAGTCCTATTCCATTTTCCTACAGGGGAGAACGTATCCTGCTCTCTATGGGAACACAGAACCCATAGACTATGAAATAACCATGAAATTATGGAGCCTTTCAGCATGACGTCATGGGGTCTCTCAAAGGGTTAAGTTCAATTGTGCTCAGACTGACTCCAAATCAGTTTGTTTCACATGAAATCAGTTACAATTAATCAAGGTTATTTTGGATTTGATTTAGATTTATTTGTAGAGATACCATATGTTGCAATTACTTACTAAATATATGTGCAGACATGTCAACTCAGACTATTCTGGGAGTCTCACTGGTTTGACATCTGTGCTCATACACTTTACCAGGGTTTTGCTGATAAATATACTTTTCAAATTACATGCATTATTTCTGTTCTAAAACCACTACATCTCACTGATTCTGGTTCTTAGAGGTGATAATCTCTCTGTTTGACATGGTCAAAAATCTTTTCATCCAACAAATAATAAAAAATATATATATATATGTGTGTGTATATTTGCAGTGACTTGTTACAATTCAGTTTGCTGAAACGTTTACTTTATTCATAATCTACTCTGTTACGAAAAATTTCTCTAACCCTTCTGTCAATTCTCTTCTCATCTCATCTCATTCTTGGCACCAAAAATCTTGTGCTGTTCTCCCTTAACCTATTTGCACCAATCACACGCGCTATAAAAAAAATACATACACACTTTTTTTTGGTATTAGTTTTCTAGAATCTTTTTTTCTACAAATCACCTTCACCGGTCCTTTTTCTTCAAACTCTTGAAACTAAGCGGTTTTCTATTGATAAAGACAATGGTGTCATTAAGTGGGTTGCTGGCTATGTACTTCCTTAACTGAGCTTTGTTGTACAAACTGCTTAATGCTTATATTTTGAAATGTGCAATTTAAACATTGTATGACGTTTTTACCTGGAACAGGCTGGGGAAGACTGAAACCTGCATGCACTGGAGTTTTTTTTTCTCACAGGTATTATATATGACATCTGATGTAATTTCTACAAGGTTATCAAAAAGGGCCACTATTTTGATTATTATGTGGCACCGTTGCTAAATGTATCTCTTTCCCTCATGTCAGTTTGCAGCTTCTGGCAGTGTAAGGCTGCGCTTATAGTGCCGGCGATGCGATGTTGCGTCAAAACAAATGCATTGTCGTCAGCGCTTATAGTGCATGCGACGGCGCGACCAAGCGACAGCGCTACCAAAAATCTGGTAGTCACTGTTATTTGATTTTTTTCAGCGACTGTCTCCCCTTGTGGCCACTCGGAGAGCTTCTCCGTCCCTCTGCCTTCCCCCTTTTTGACGTCACTGGCCTTGTAGCCAGCGACGTCGTCTAAACTTTAAATACATCTATCGCAACGTCGCCGGCACTATAAGCGCAGCCTTAGGCTGCGTCCAGGGTCAGCACTTAGGCGCTGACCCATGCTGAGGCGCGCTGACGCTTCTCAGTGAGCCCCTGCAGCCGCAATGAGAGCGGCTTTAGCAGGGGCTCGCGCACGCTTCCGCAAGCGTGCGGAAGCATAGGTCTTTTTCAAAAGATAGATTTTCGCACTCACGGGACCGCAAGGCCGGTCACGTGAGCGGTTCGCCCAATGAGGGCGAACCAGTTCTGTGTCGTCACAGCCTGCCCCCCCCCGACACGCCCCCGGACGTGCGCCTCCGCGCGCCTCCGCACGGCTGCAGTCTTATGAACGCAGCCTTAGGCTTCGCTCAGACAGGGTGCGTTGAGACGTGCAAGTTTGGGTTGTTCGGTGGGAGTTTTCAAACTGAAAACTCCACCGGCGGCAAAGTGCAGCGTTGTCACTGCGACATTTTGCCGGCACATCCCAAATTGAAATTTTGGGCTACAGTCGCGTGACGCGAGCTTGTTCGCCAATCAAGGCGAACCAGCTCCGTGATGTGTACGTTACGCCAAACGCCGCGACCCACCTCCTGCAGTTTGAGGAGAAATCGCTGGGCTGCAGGAGCGGGCGGCGGAGGCACGAACGCAAGTGCGTAGCGCCCTGTCTGAGTGCAGCCTTAGGCTATGCTTATAGTGCCGACGACGGTGACGTCAAGCTGCGGTCGCTGGAAAAATCAAATTGAGATGACTTCCAGCGATCGCGACCAAGCCGTCGCTCCATTGCGTTTACTATATGCGCACGCAACGGCGGCAATGCATTTGTTGTGACGCGATGTTGCCGGCACTATAAGCACAGCCTTCGGCTGCACTCATGGTGGTGACGCGGGCGCGATCGTGTGCGCCACCGCGCGCACTCCTGCAGCCCCAGTGATCTGTGCACTTGGCTGCAGGAGATTGGGAAGGCGATGAAGGGGTGTGGCGGACGCGTCACAAAGCTAGTTTGCCCTCATTGGCTGTACCAGCTCACGTGACGCTGACATCACGCGACTTCAGCCTGAAAAGACCAATTGACTTGGCTTTCCAAACTGCAGCAGTGTCGAAGCGCTACACGGCCGCCAGTACTATGGTATTTTCAATAAGGAAGCATAGAAGAGTCTTGCACGTAGCGACGCCCCCACCATGAGCGCAGCCTATCTGGGGAGAGATTATTGGTTAATGCTTTTTATATAAAAGGTGGGGATCTGCCCTTTTTATAGACACTCCAGTCCAGTGTCTAGTTATACCAGGGGGAGAGGGACCCCAAAGGAGTTCCCTGTATCAGGAGATCCCATCCAGAGGGACTCCAGGGACTGCACCCAACGCATTTTGAAACAAATTGCAGTCAGTATTATCTTATACTACAATGCTGATTTATTTTAAAACAAACCTATAACATTTGTCCTGTTTTACTGTTTAAAAAAAATGTCATACCCATTAATCAAAAACAGTTATGTGATTTAGATTACATCAGGCAGGGGGGTGCCCGACTAATATCATGGATGAAAAGGGGGGTTCGGTGTAAAACGTTTGCCCTAAGGTACTTATTCTATAATAGTCGATCGGACCATTTTCAGGAGAAATTCCCCTTTGAAGTCAATGAAAATGGGTGACCTGCGGAAGGCCCTTCGTCATGTATAGAATCGACCCCTAAATCCTTCTCTGTTACCTCTTCTGAAGGAAACACAGTTGACCACATATAACCTGGCATATGCTTTTGTAACTGTCTGAATGTAGTTTTTGGAGCTTCATTTGATAAGGAATTAGACATATCTAACATCATGAAACAGAAGTTAAAAGCAACAAATAATATGGTACCTGTCCCTGTACTTCAATATCACAATGAACATGTGGTTTAAACTTCTCTCAAGACATGCCTGTTACAGTAATTTACAATTCTTATATTCATCTTGTTGGAAAGCATAATAATTTGAAATCAAATTCAGTTTCCCATGAAAGGATACCACCTCTACATATCAATTGTTTAGCTACAAAAAAAATGGTCTGGGCATCGTTACCTACTGCTTTGGCAACACCTGTGCTCCAGGCTGCACACTATATTAGCACCTGTCGCAGGCTGAGATATGCCCAGTAAACCCCACATCACTGCATTTAACTAAGTGTTACCCATTTACTGTGTAAACATTATACCCTACCTCCTGTTATTCATGCTTTGGCAATACTGACATTTTTTTCTGTCATGCCAATAAAGCCGATTTGATTTGTATGTCAGATTGATTAAATGGATGGGTAATTTGTGGTGTACTCACTGTCATGCTGACGTTAACCATGGCAGTAAGTATAATGTAAGTTCAGATTTTAGCCTCGGGCCTCTCTGTCAATTAATATGCAGGGAAAATGTATGTGTGAGAAACAATTAAATAGTAAAGTATAAACCTTTCAATTGTACCTATTTAGCAGGTACGGTACCTGCTTTTAATATCCGGTATCTATTTCTGCCAGTGGCTGAACCTACAGCTAATTAAAGAAGCAAGGAGATTGATGATCTACTAGTCATCAGCAAGTTAAGGGGGGTTTAATACCACATCTAGTGTGTGTGTACAGAAGTACTGTATATCCATAAAGACACATTTTATTGAAATGTATGTATGTCTTTATTTATATAGCGCCATTAATGTACATAGCGCTTTACAGCAGTAATACACGTGACCATCATAAATAACAAATAATACAAATAACACAAAGGGGAGAAGTGCTTCAGACATAAAAGTAACATTTAAGAAAAGCAGTCCCTGCTCCGAAGAGCTTACAATCTAATTAATATGAACTTTGCCTATATTAAATTGTACGTGTTATTGCGCCTATATTCCACATTGAGATATTGTAACAAAGTATAACTATTTTTATGTGCCAAATGTTAGAGGGTCTGTATTATTGCTTCCTAAATTTTGTGTTACTGTGTATATTTTTCATGCGTGTAGTAGCTCATTCAAACACTACTGTACGCACCAAGCAGACCTGTCAACTCTTACAGAATTTCTGTGAGTCTGGTTTAGATACTGATGATTAGAATCAGCAACCTCGTAGACTTCAATACAGTGTAATTGATCATACTTTTCTATTAAAATACCACAGTTGGCCCCAAACCACCACAATCACTTCATTTGAAGCGAGCCTGAAAAGGCTATTCTTTTGTGGCCTTTAATACAAGATCATTGGAATAATGGTAATGCCAGTTAATGTCTGGGTATGATTTAAGCACTAGGGTCCAAAAGAGCTGAAAAATGTAGCATACTATAAGAATAAAGTCTATAAACCAACAAAAGGTATATAACACATTTATTTCCGGTAGCTCTGTGGTCATAAATATTGACACACTACCACCATCTCCGAGGTGGTGGTAAAAAAACAGGCGAAACAGAGGTGCAAACGTTAACTACTTCGTGAAGTATTTACTTTTTCTTTTGTTTTAACAGTTGCGCCAGGGCAAAACTATAGATGCCCCTAAACATGCCTCTTTTTTGTTTACGTACATACAGCATGATTCTGCAGCTAGGAGCATCAGCTGCAACAGGGCACGACAACCTGGAAGTTAGTGCATAAGAAGCACCTTCACAAATGGTGATTGGTGCACACAGAAGGTAATCAACTGTTTTAAGTGATCTTTTCAGGTTGACCCAAATGCAGCTGCTTCTGACGAAATAATAATCTCAAGTGTACATATATACATATGTAGTAAAACTTACTGTCCTTGGTGCCGCTAATGCAGCTGGAGTGCGGCAACTTCGCGGCTATCGCTCTCATGGCCAGGAGGACATTACATTTCCCAGAAGGATTGTCAATGGGGTTCCCAGCTTCTGGATGGGCCCAACACAGCGTTAATCCTCCCGGGCCAGTCTGTAAAAGCTGAGCAGAGAGATGCAATCTCTCACTGTCTCCCAGCATAGCTTAAAGCAGTTCTCGCGATTTTTATTCTTATTTGTTGTAGATAGGATTGAAGCAGGGGGTCTGTAGTACATATTTCCATGTAGAATAACACAAACCCTTAGGTATGATGTTTTTTTTTTTTTTTTTTTTAACTATATGGACATCTGGGAGTAGGTTGACAATTTTTACCCGATGTTAACTGTGTATTATGTAGGGACTTATTCATGCAAATCTCTAGGCTGTAAAACTGAGACCTATGAAAAAATGCCAATTTTTTTTTGTAGACATTTGATGGTACCAGTTTTGGCCACGTATTCATCTTGAAGATATTGATAAATAGCCCCATGTGTCATTGACTAAATCATGACTGCTTTACCTTCCTCCATAGTGTTACGCCGGTGCTGCCCGCAGACCAGACTCGTCCCTTATACTGAGGTGGGGACGTATATGTGTACGCAGCCGCAGCAGAAGGAGCGTGTCCGGAGTGTGGTGTTTTGGCGTTGCCAGGCCAGGTGTGAATAGGTGTAGCAATACTTGCCGGTACCGAAGAGACGAAGTCGTTGCCGTTAGCCAAGGTCAGGGAGAGAGAGATCCGGGAGGTCGAGGTCCAAACAGTAGTCGAGGGATGAGAGAAGGTGCAAGATCAGGTGGGACCCGGGGTCCAGAGCCAGAGAGGAACGTCCGCCAAGCCGGGTCGCAACCTGAATAACGAAGAGCAAAGGGAGAGCCAGAATAGACGTCTGTAAGCAGAGACTATGTCGAGCGATGTGAGAGAGGCAACACAGGTACTATATATTGCGGCTGACCAATAGGGAACGGAGGCAGACCTGGAGGAACATGAGGAGCTGTCGTGGATTGGTTCCTATAATATGCAGCCAGGTGGGGAGCTTTAGGGTTAAATGGCAGCCTTTGTGAGATTTGGGGGCGTGGTTTTACTGCTAGTGCAGTGAATAAATTATCCTTGCCCGGCGCGCACTCTATAAGGTCGGAGAGTGCGCGCCCGGGACCAGAGGGAACCGCCAGAGCCCTGAGAGGCCGCGGGGCAGTGCCAGCCCGCCGAGAACGAGGGGGGCGCCCCCGCACACCGGGAGCAGGTCGGGTGAGGAGAGGAAGCCGTCTCACGGCAGCGGGGCATTCGATGGTGAGGAGGGGTCGCGCTGTGAGCGCCGCGATCCCCGCATTCTCACAGTACCCCCCTTCTTCAGGGTCGGCCTCAGGACGATCCTCCCATGGTTTGGATGGGAACTTCTTACTGAAGCGTTTGAGAAGTCCTGGTGCGTGAATGTCTTTAAGAGGTACCCAAGACCTTTCTTCGGGTCCAAAGACCTTCCAATGGACCAAGAATTGGACCTTACCACTCGAGAGATGGGAATCTATTATAGTTTGGACCTCGTACTCTTCGTTGCCCTGTATGATCACTGGATCTGGTTTAAGAGTGTGGTCCGGAAAGAGGGGACTGGAGATGAACGGTTTAAGAAGAGATGTGTGAAAAACATTTGGAATTCTCATGCTTTGAGGTAATTGAAGATGGAAGGCCATCGGGTTTACCTGCTCCATGATAGGAAATGAGCCCAGAAACCTAGGTGCCAATTTAGGGGACGAGGTTTTGAGGTGGATACATGGGTGTCCGCAGAAATGTTTTCAGGGGGGGGCATAATTTTAACTAGACAGAGAGAGAGAGTGGGGCTTTTTCCATGTTTTAGTTAATTTAGTCTTTTTGTTTTGTTTCAGATGAGGTATTGTAAGCAGGGCGCGTGCTCTGTAGTTATTATTGCTTTTTCCCATTGCGAGTCAATTAACACAAACCCTTAGGTATGATGTTGTTTTTTTTTTTTTTTTTTAACTATATGGACATCTGGGAGTAGGTTGACAATTTTTACCGATGTTAACTGCTGTGTTTATGTAGGGACTTATCATGCAAATCTCTAGGCTGTAAAACTGAGACCTATAAAAAATGCCAATTTTTTTTGTAGACATTTGATGGTACCAGTTTGGCCACGATTCATCTTGAAGATATTGATAAATAGCCCCATGTGTCATTGACTAAATCATGAATGCTTTACCTTCTCCATAGTGTTACGCCGGTGCTGCCCGCGACAGACTCGTCCCTTATACTAGAGGTGGGGAGTATGGGACGCAGCCGCAGCAGAAGGAGCGTGTCCGGAGTGTGGTGTTTTGGCGTTGCCAGGCCAGGTGTGAATAGGTGTAGCAACTTGCCTGCGGTACGAAGAGACGAAGTCGTTGCCGTTAGCCAAGGTCAGGGAGAGAGAGATCCGGGAGGTCGAGGTCCAAACGTAGTCGAGGGATGAGAGAAGGTGCAAGATCAGGTGGGGACCCGGGGTCCAGAGCCAGAGAGGAACGTCCGCCAAGCCGGTGTCGCAACCGAATAACAGAAGAGCAAAGGGGAGCCAGAATAGACGTTCGTAAGAAGCAGAGACTATGTCGAGCGATGTGAGAGAGGCAACACAGGTACTATATATTGCGGCGACCAATAGGGAACGGAGGCAGACCTGGAGGAACATGAGGAGCTGTCGTGGATTGGTTCCTATATATGCAGCCAGGGTGGGGAGCTTTAGGGTTAAATGGCAGGCCTTTGTGAGATTTGGGGGGCGTGGTTTTACTGCTAGTGCAGTGAATAAATTATCCTTGCCCGGCGCGCACTCTATAAGGTCGGAGAGTGCGCGCCGGGACAGAGGGAACCGCCAGAGCCCTGAGAGGGGCGGGGCAGTGCCAGCCGCCGAGAACGAGGGGGCGCCCCGCACACCGGGAGAAGGTCGGGTTGGAGGAGAGGAAGCCGTCTCACGGCAGCGGGGCATTCGATGGTGAGAGAGGGGTCGCGCTGTGAGCGCCGCGATCCCCGCATTCTCACAGTACCACCCTTCTTCAGGGTCGGCCTCAGGACGATCCTCCATGGTTGGATGGGAACTTCTTATGAAGCGTTTGAGAAGTCTGGTGGTTGAATGTCTTTAAGAGGTACCCAAGACCTTTCTTCGGGTCCAAAGACCTTCCAATGGACCAAGAATTGGACCTTACCACTCGAGAGATGGGAATCTATTATGTTTGGACCTCTACTCTTCGTTGCCCTGTATGATCCACTGGATCTGGTTTAAGAGTGTGGTCCGGAAAGAGGGGGGACTGAGATAACGTTTAAGAAGAGATGTGTGAAAACATTTGGAATTCTCATGCTTTGAGGTAATTGAAGATGGAAGGCCATCGGGTTTACCTGCTCCATGATAGGAAAGAGCCAGAAACCTAGGTGCCAATTTAGGGGACGGTTTTGAGGTGGTACTGGGTGTGTCCGCCGAATGTTTTCAGGGGGGGGCTTATTTTAACTAGACGAGAGGAGAGTGGGTGTGGGGGTGGTGTGGGGTGACTGACACTTGGGTGGGTGACGACTGACTCGTATGTGGAAACTTGGGTGACTGACTGACATTGGTGGGTGAATGACTGACTGTGGGTTGGTGTCTGTATTCATTCACAGACAGACAGACACAAACACCACACACACCCTCCCTCTCAGACTCTCCCTCTCAGTTCTCTCCCTTCAGTCTCTCCCTCTCAGTCCTCCCTCTCTCAGACTCTCCCCCTCAGACCCCCAGACTCTCCCCCCCTAGACACCTCCCCTCTCAGACTCTCCTCTCAGACTCTCCCTCTCAGACTCTCCTCCTCAGAACTTCCCCCAACACTCTCCCCTCAGACTCTCCAGCCTCTCTCCCCTGCCTCAGACTCTCTCAGACTCTCTCCCTCAGACTCTCTCCCTCTCAGACTCTCTCTCCTCCTTAGACTCTCTCCCCCTCCAGACTCTCCCACCTCAGACTCTCTCAGACTTTCCCCCCTCAGACTCTCTCCCCTCAGACTCTCTCCCCCTCAGACTCTCTCAGACACCCCCTCAGACTCCCTCCCTTCAGAATCCTTTCTCAGTCTCAGACTCTCCTCTCTCACTCACACACACTCTCTCACACACACACACACGCACACGCACATACACAACACAACCCACACCCACACACACCAACCTTGTCTGGTGCACTCTAATGCAGATGTCAAGGTGTAGCCCCATCTCTTCTACCCCTCTTCTTCATTCACTCTCCCCTCACCTCTTCTCTCCTACTCCATATAAACCCCCTGTCTCCTCACTCTCCCCCTCATCATTATCCCCTGACTCAAAACCCACCTCCTGAATCCGCTTCCTCACATCATTCCTCCCCCCCCTGATCACACACACACACACACACACAAACACACACACACACACACACACACACACACTCACTCACTCACTCACTCACTCACTCACTCACTCACACACACTCACACACAAACTCAGACACTCGCAACAAGGGGGAATCGGAGCAGGGGGGGGAAACGGAAAGGGGGGGGCGGGAGCAGGGGGAATCGAACGGGGGGGACCGGAGCGGGGGGGGATCGGAATGGGGGGGGACCGGAACGGGGGGGGGGGGACCGGAGCAGGGAAATCGGAATGGTGAGGGGGGGGGAATCGGAACGGGAAGGGGGACCGGGAGGGGGGGGGGAATCAGAAAGGGGGGGGACCAGAGCAGGGGAAGATTTTGGAACGGGGGGGATCGGGCGGGGGGGGGGGTCAGGAGCGAGGACAAGGGGGAAGCCAGACAGAGTGGCATGGAGCAGTAGTCACCTGACTTGCTCCATGCAGGAAAGGGCGGGCCTCGCCATGCATGCTCAGATAGAGCTTGTGAGGGCAAAAAAAAAAAATCCTGGCAGCTTGCCAACACACGCCAGCCAATCAGGAGACAAGGGAGGTTTTTTTTTTTTTTTTGCAGAGACGCGCACGCTTCCTTGCACATCGTGAGCGCGCTAAATCCTGTCACGCCAGTGCCCTCTGTCCCTCGCTGTTGGCGGCCGTGGATCCAGGGGGGGCAAGCACCCCCCGTTGCCCCCTCCTGCGGACGCCCATGGGTGGATATTTCTTGTAGATAACCAAACCTCATCCCCTGGCTTGTAACTGGGTGCAGGTTGGTGACGATGGTCAGCCTGGAGTTTAGAAGTCTGGGAGGACTTTTGAAGTGCCGATTGTATCCTGGACCAAGAGTCCTGTAATAGTGTGATGCGTTCATCCACGGCTGGTACTCCAGCGGAGATATTGGAAATATTGGAAATTAAATAATTAATGAAGAACGGCGTCTCACGAGTGGATTCATTCCTGGAGGAATTAAAGGCATACTCAGCCCAGGGAAGTAATTCCGACCAGTCGTCCTGCGAATCAGAGACGAAAAACTTCAAGTACTTCTCGAGAGATTGATTAACCTTCTCAGTCTGCCCATTAGATTGAGGGTGATTGTGACGGGGAGGAAAGGGTTAATACCTGATTTGCCATGCATTACTGTTGTTGCCCTGTCCCCGCCATTTTTATTCCCCATGTGCAGGCCATTCCCTGTCTGCGAGGGTAAAAGACAAGATGCATTGCTTGCCATACCCTCTAACCAACACATGATAGCAGATCTTAAATGTAAGGCAGGATGTATTTTTTTGTAAGTCCAAGCAGGAATTACTTGGACCTCCAGCTGTGATATGGGTGAATGAGCTTTGGTATTTTTATGACCAAGCCTCAAAGGGTTGTAATTATTTTTATGATGGAGCCTCAAAAGGCTCCCACAGATTTAGAGTCCCCCCCTCAATTATGACAAGACCCAGAGGCCCATAATGTATACAATACTGGCATACTGATGCACAGCAGATGTCACCTAGTGACACCTTTAAGTCAAGAGACCAGCCACAGTGGCCTCAAGAAATGGGTGTAGCCCAAGTATGCTAAGTGGCATGGGCGTCAACCTGACCCATGCGCCCTGCCCACCGGACAGCCCTTTTGACCGGTCTTATGAACTGTGGGTCACTTGGCTATTCGTGGTTTTTTTTGTTCCCACGAGGGGATTGGATCCACATGTTAAAGATAGCTTTGGCCAGTCTATAACTGTGGCCTCCCAGGTATTTCCCAGTGTGTGATTCCTGAATTTTAATCCATGATGTAAAGATGCAAGTCTTTGTTCCAGTACAGCAGCAACCAGTCCAGGAGTGAAGGGGTAATAACCACATAACCACAGGACTTTTAAAACCAAGGCTACATTTCTTGCACTGGCAAGCAAAGGACAATTTCTTTCGTTCCAAGGACAATTTATTTCGTTTCCTGATCCCAGTGAGTGTGGTTTTAAGTGTATTCTGCAGATGTCGTGTGTTTGTCTATTAAGGAAATAAATCACAATTTATTTTGCAACTTGTTCTGTTCAATCAAGTACCCAGAAATATAAATGTGTTGATAAAAGTTGATGTCATCGTGACAGTGATATCCTGAAGAAAAAGAAGAAGAAATGCCCAGTCTTCTGGTGAAGGTCCTCCAGAATATGGAAACAAATTGAGAACCTCTGTCCGAAACGATAGATGTGGGAATACCATGGATCCGGAAAATTTCTCCGGAGGAGGGAAAACCTTTGAGAAGAACGAAATGTGCCATCTTGGAGAAACGGTCCACCACTACTAGAATGGTGTTCATGCCATTCGACCTAGGCAATTCGACAATAAAGTCCATGGATATGTGGGACCAAAGGCGCTCCGGAATGGGTAAAGGCATAAGAAGTCCATGGGGTTTTTGACGAGGTATCTTATTGCGTGCACATACCGGACAGGCCCGAGTAAACTCAAGGATGGTTTTTGCCATATTGGGTCACCAGAAGGTGTGACGGATGAGGTCCAGAGTTTTTTTGAATCCCGGATGTCCTGCTGAACGGGAAGCGTGCCCCCAATACAGAATCTCAGGAATAAATTTGGAGTCTACGTACAAAGTATCCTTCGTAACTTCGAGATCACTAGGACTGTGTTCTTGAGACTTATTGATCTTTTCCAGATTTTTGAAAGCAGTGACTGCGAGGATCTTTTGCTTGGGAAGGATGGACTCAGTAATTTTCTCCGGTCTCTCTTCAGAAGAATACTGTCTTGGTGCCGGGAATGTAGGTCAAAATAAAATTAAACCTAGAGAAAAATAACGACCAACAAGCTTGGCGGGAGCCCAAGCGGCGGGTGCTCCTGATATACAAAAGATTTTTATGGTCCGTGAGAATCGTGAACGGCTTTTTAGACCCCTTCAGAAGATGCCTCCATTGCTGAAGGGCCAATTTAACGGCCAAAAATTCCCTATTGCCCATGTCATAGTTCCTCTCAGCTGGAGAAAACTTCTTAGAAAAAAACCCATAAGGGTGGAGTTTCTCCTGGGGAGAAAATCTCTGGGATAGGACTACGCCGGCCCCGCTGTCCGAGGCATCTACCTCCAGGATAAAAGGAAAATTTGTGTCCGGGTGTCGGAGGATGGGAGGAGAGACAAACGCTTGTTTCAAAGTTTTGAAAGCTGTGACTGCCTTAGGTGACCAGGCCAAAAGGTCGGCCCCTTTTTGGGTTAGTGCTGTGATCGGAGCAATGATGGTGAAAAAATTGCGAATAAATTTCCGGTAATAGTTGGAAAACCTTAGAAACCGCTGAATGGATTTGAGAGAATCGGGTTGCGGCCAGTCCACTACGGCTTTAAGTTTCTCTGGATCCATGGCAAATCCCTTGTTGGAAATAATATACCCAAGAAAAGAGGTGGAAGACTGGTGAAAAAGACACTTCTCCATCTTGGCAAACAAGTGGTTCTCTCGGAGGCGGGAGAGTACGAACTTTGTCTGGGAGATATGATCCTGCAGATTCTTAGAAAAAATGAGAATGTTGTCCAGATAAACAATAACAAAAAGGTTAAGGACATCCCGAAAAATGTCATTGATAAAGTCCTGGAAGACCTCCGGAGCGTTGCATAGGCCGAAGGGCATTACGAAATATTCGTAGTGGCCGCTACGGGTGTTGAAGGCGGTCTTCCATTCGTCACCTTTCCGGATGCGAATGAGATTATATGCCCCGCGGAGGTTTAGCTTGGTAAACAGGTTAGCACTTTGAAGTCTGTCGAAGAGTTCAGAGATGAGTGGGTAACGGTTCTTCACCGTGATGCGGTTCAGTCCCCTGTAGTCAATACACTGTCTGAGAGTACTGTCCTTCTTAACGAAGAAGAATCCAGCCCCCACGGGCGAAGTGGAATGCCGTATGAAGCCCCGCTTCAAGTTCTCGCAAATATATTCGTCCATGGCTTCCGTCTTTGGCAGAGAAAGGGGGTAGGATTTGGATTTGGGCAAAGTGTATCCAGGTACCAAGTCAATCGGACAATCATACGGTCTGTGAGGGGGTAGTAGCTCGGATTGAGTCTTGCTGAATACATCCAAAAAAATCAGCGTACGGGACAGGTAAGTCTCCCTTGGGATTGGATGTATTAGCCAGCATTTGAGGCGAAGGTACAGCTGGTGGGAATGCCTCCTCTGACCTTGACCTCCAGACTATGGGATCACAAGAGGTCCAATTGATATGCGGATTGTGCTGCTGCAACCAAGGTAAGCCAAGGGTGACCGGTGTTCCCGGAGCATGGATAACATCCAAGGTCAGAGTCTCCTTGTGGGAAGAAGAAAGAGTGAGAGGGCAGGTCTCCAAGGAGATGTAAGCCGGGGTGAGTGGATGGTCGTCGATCCCTACCAAGGCTACGGGAGATTTCTTCCTAATGAGTGGGATCTGGTTCTGTGCAGAGAAGGTCTAGTCAATGAAATTTCCTCCCGCGCCGGAATCGATAAATGCAGCTGTGGAAGTGCGGAAGGTAGGACCAGAGAGGGAGAAAGGGATGGTCAACTTTTTGGAAAGTTCACTTTTGGGAAGAGGACAAAGGAAGTTGGCGCCCAGGGAGAGACCCTTCGTACTCACTGGGCTTGGTCGTTTCCCGGACACAGTGGGCATTCACGGATCAGATGCTCGGAAGATCCACAGTAGTAACATAACCCACCGGCTCGTCGAAATTGTCGTGTCGGTGCCCGGTGATGTTGGACTCCGAGTTGCATCGGTTCTGGAGCCTCCAGAGCGGGCAGCGGGGAGACGGCAGGTCCTGTGGTTGAAGAGAATCTGGAACAAGGAGCACGGAAGGGCATAAATCGGGGATGCTGGTGCTGAGCCCAGCGTACCTGAAGGCGCTAATCCACTCGATTGGCTTGGGAGATGAGTTCCTCCAGAAGCCCTGGCCTGGGTTGTGAGGCGAGTTCGTCCTTCACAGAATCCGTTAAGCCCCGCCAGAAGACGGAGACTAAAGCTTCCTTGTCCCATCGCGTCTCAGCTGCTATGGTCCTGAACTCCAAGGCGTACTGGGCCACGGAACGACGTCCCTGAGAAAGCTCAAGCAAAGAGTCAGAGGCAGTTTCTTGGCGTGCGGGGATATCGAAGACCTGTCGAAAGTCTCGTCTAAAGGCCGTGTAATCGCAGGTGATTTCGGGATGTAGTTCCCAAATCGGGGAGGCCCATGCCAGCACATTCCCTGTGAGTAGGCTGTACACATATGCCACTTTCTTACGACCAGGGGAATACTGCTGCGGGGACATCTCAAACTGGATCTCGCATTGATTGAGAAAACCGCGACAGGCATGCAGATCCCCCGCGTACGGTTTAGGCGCCGGGATCTTCAGGCCTGAGGTCGTGGCGGATACTGGTTCTGCCGACAGCAGTGGTGCGGCTACAGGTGGTGCCTGAAATGAAAGGTCCTGTACCTGTTGAGTGAGGAGAGCCATTTGATCAGTTAGGGCCTGGGCTTGTTGATACATGTATTGTGAATAAAGTGAAAAAAGGCGCTAACTACTTAACATTAAAGTGACAATCTATGCAGTGTAAAAAATGTGAGCTAAAATAAAATTTGTAAACAGATAATATAAAACCCTGCTCAAACCCTCTGGTGGAACCTGTTTCACGGGTTCCAAGGAGAAAGATATATTTCAGACAATCCAGGGGGAGCACATGTGGGGAACAAAAGACAAATAAAAAACAATTTAAGTGCAGACGTTCTGAATGAGGAGATAAATGCTGTGTTGACAATCTTGGCTCTAAAGGTGAATCTACTCACAAGATGGTTGTGGTTTTAAATGCAGTTAGCAGATAGGGCTGCTACCCATAAGGATATAGTGGTGTGTGGGATTCCCTCCAGGCACGTCTCGTCAGTTGGGAGATGGTATATGTAGAGGAGAAAAACAGCACTACATAGCGCAATCTGATATAAACTTTATGTAAAAATTGATAAACATATAAAATGTGCACTTACAATGTGCTAGTTAAAAGTAAGCATTTATCACAATCAGTGTGAAATCTGTGGGTATTGTGCAGCTCTCACCGCCTCCCCTCGCCGATCCGGAGCTCCTTCGCCTGCAACTCAAGTATACAGCTTCTCTCAGTGTTTCCTCCGGCGTGTGACGTCACAGCTCTGTGGGTGGTGAAGCTACGGGTCCCTCACTGATCCAAAAAGCCACTCTACGCGTTTCGCCCAGCTATAGGAAGCTGTGTATGGCTTCGTCAGGAGTGCGTCACACATTTTATATGTTTATCAATTTTTACATAAAGTTTATATCAGATTGCGCTATGTAGTGCTGTTTTTCTCCTCTACATATACCATCTCCTAACTGACGAGACGTGCCTGGAGGGAATCCCACACACCACTATATCCTTATGGGTAGCAGCCCTATCAGCTAACTGCATTTAAAACCACAACCATCTTGTGAGTAGATTCACCTTTAGAGCCAAGATTGTCAACACAGCATTTATCTCCTCATTCAGAACGTCTGCACTTAAATTGTTTTTTATTTGTCTTTTGTTCCCCACATGTGCTCCCCCTGGATTGTCTGAAACTTGTTGATACATGGCCATCATCATGGAGGCCATGTCAGTCTGGTCTGCATCTTGTGGGCTCGACATAATGTTACGCCGGTGCTGCCCACAGACCAGACTCATCCATTATACTGAGGTTGGGACGTATATGTGCACGCACCCGCAGCAGAAGGAGCGTGTCTGGAGTGTGGTGTTTTGGCGTTGCCAGGCCAGGTGTGAATAGGTGTAGCAATACTTGCCGGTACCGGTACAGAAGAGACGAAGTCGTTGCTGTTAGCCAAGGTCAGCGAGAGAGAGATCCGGGAGGTCGAGGTCCAAACAGTAGTCGAGGGATGAGAGAAGCTGCAAAGTCAGGTGGCAGCCGGGGTCCAGAGCCAGAGAGGAACGTCCGCCAAGCCGGGTCGCAACCTGAATAACGAAGGGAAAGCCAGAATAGACGTCTGTAAGCAGAGACTATGTCGAGCGATGTGAGAGAGGCAACACAGGTACTATATATTGCGGCTGACCAATAGGGAATGGAGGCAGACCTGGAGGAACATGAGGAGCTGTCGTGGATTGGTTCCTATAATATGCAGCCAGGTGGGGAGCTGTAGGGTTAAGTGGCAGCCTTTGTGAGATTTAAGGGCGTGGTTTCACTGCTAGTGCAGTGAATAAATTATCCTTGCCCGGCGCGCGCTCTGTAAGTTCGGAGAGCGCGCGCCCGGGACCAAAGGGAACCGCCAGAGCCCTGAGAGGCCGCGGGGCAGCGCCGCCCCGCCAAGAACGAGGGGGGCGCCTCCGCACAGCGGGAGCAGGTCGGGTGAGGAGAGGAAGCCGTCTCACGGCAGCGGGGGCATTCGGAAGTGAGGAGGGGTCGCGCTGTGAACGCTGCGATCCCCACATTCCTCACACATACCCACATATTCTCCCAGTGAGTGCACAGCGGCTGCACTGTGGCACGAGACAGCACTTTGTACAAACATTCATACATTGTAAAATCGCCCTGTATTTCTGTTTTTTTGAGAATTTTGGTCCACTTTAAAAAAAAAAAGTTTTTCTTATAAATCAGACCTGATTAGTGTAATTTTGGCCCTTAGACAGGCACCTTCAACTTGGCCCTAATGAAATGAGAATGTGTATGTAACGGGTTTTCTGAACTGGCCTGACCCACCCAATCTCATATTGGCCCCTGTGGTCTAACCAGTCCCCATTATAGTGTGATGTCTGGTGGTGCACCTGTTGGCAACAGGACTCCTGAGTCTCCCGCATGATGTTGTATTGGGGATTGCCAACCCAGACAGGCAGCTGAGGTAGTGTTCCTGAGTCCTACCTATATCCAGTGCAGCGCCTCCACCTCATCAGGATCCCAGCGTCCGCTTGTGGATGGTCCTGGTGAGGAACTCCTCTGTGGTGCAGCCCCCTGTGTAATCACTCCACACTTACACACGAGGGTATCTTTTATCAGAGTCATCTTTATTAGTACGGTGGGCCAGCTGCCCTCCACAATGGGTGAATTTAGCCCTCCGTTGTTCACCGTACTTCCCTTTGAAAGGTATTGTCCTCCTAATGTAGGTTTAGTTTTCTTCTCACTACTAAGAGAGGGGGTGTCTCTCCCCCCCCTTCCCTCCTCTCTCCCCCATCTCTCTGCCCCCCTCTCTCTCTCTCTGGCCCCCCCTCTCTCTCTCTGCCCCCTCTCTCTCTGTTCCCCTCTCTGCCCCCTCTCCCCCCTTTTCTCTCTCTCCCCCCTTTTCTCTCCCTCCCTCCCCCCTCCCCCTCTCTCTCCCCCTCTCTGTCCCTCCTCTCTCTCCCCCTCTCTCTCCCTCCTCTCTCTCCCATCCTCTCCCCCTTCTCTCTCCCTCACCCGCCTCTCTCCCTCACCCGCCTCCCTCTCCCTCACCCGCCTCTCTCTCCTCCCTTCTCTCCCTCTCTCTCTCCCCCCCATTTCCCCATTTCACCTCTCGATCTCCCCCTTCCCTACTCTCTCCCCCCCATCCCCCTGTTTCACCTCTCACTCTCCCCCTCCCTCCCCCCCTCCCCCCCTCTCTTCCTCTCCCCCCCTACCCCTTTCTCTCCCCCCTCCCCTTCTCTCTCCCCCCTTCCCTCCTCTCCCTCTTCCCCCCACCCCCCCTTTCACCTCTCACTATCCCCTTCCCCCTTCCTCTCTCCCTCCCTCTCTCTCCCCCATCCCCCCTCCCCTTTCACCTCTCCCCCTCCCGCTTTCACCCCTCCCCTCTTCACCTCTCCCCCCTTCACCTCTCCCCCCTTCACCTCTCTCGCTCAGCCCACCCCACCTCTCTCCGCTCAGCTCCCCCCTACCCCTCCCACCTCTCTCCGCTCTGCCCCCCCCCTACCCCTTCCACCTCTCTCCGCTCTGCCTATACTGCATCTCTCTCCCCATTGGTCAGAGCAGGTTTATGTGACCCTGCTCTGAGCTCCAAAGTCAAACTCCCTTGTCTGCCCAAGCACCAAGCTTGGGAGAGCGTACGTGCCCGCGCATAAGCGTCGCCGCGTGGACGGGAAGATGCAGATCTAAAGAGGTAAGCGCGCCAAGTGGGGACTCAGCCTTAACCTACCAGCTTTTGACTCCACTTTGTGCGCCTGCTTCTATTCTCTCTTCTTTTGTTCCAGACCCTGACAGCCTGGTCAGGAAGTACAACTTTGCGCTATCCTCCTCTCTTGATCTACATGTCCCCCTTTCTTTCTGCCGTTCTCGCCCTTCTAACCGCAGACCCTGGCTAAATTCCCACACGCGCATGCTGCGTTCCTGCACTCGTTCCTCTGAACGCCTCCGGAGGGAATCTCACACTCGCAGACTTCATTCACTACAAATTTATACTATCCTGTTTCATCTCTGCGCTCTCTCAGGCTAAACAAACCTACTTTTCTTCATTAATCAACACACACAAGTCTAACCCATGCAGACTAATCTCTGTTTTTTACTCTCTACTCAGACCACCCTCTGCTTCCTGTTCTTCTTCCTCAATCTCACCTCAGGACTTTGCCGACTATTTCAAGGAAAAGGGGGAAACCAAAAGTCAGGACATCCCTCTGTATCTCTCTCCCATCCTCCACCTCTTCTTAACTCTCTTCCTACCTTCCCTGACTCTCTTTCCACTGTCACAGAGGAGGATGTGGCGTTGCTGATCTCCTCTTCTCTGCCCCCTTGACCCCATTCCCTCCTATCTCCTAAAACGTCTTGCTCCTACTATAATCCCTACACTCACACAGATTTTTAACTCCTCCCTCTACTCTGGCATCTCTCCCTCTTCTTTCAAACATGCAACAGCTATACCATTATTCAAAACCAGCAAGCTTGAACCTACCTGTCTTTCTAACTATCGGCTTGTCTCCCTCCTGCCTTTTGCCTCTAGACTTCTTGAACGTTATGTATTGTCTTGCTTGCTCCATTTTCTCAACACCTATTCTCTCCTAGACTGTCTACAATCTGGCTTCCGCACTGCTCACTCCACTGAAACAGCCCTCACTAAAATAACTAATAACCTCCATGCTGCGAAAGGCTACGGCCCCAATCCTCCCTGCTCCACGCGCGCCTGGTGGCGCGTGCAGAGATTACAGCTGCGATCGGCGATCTGTAGGGGAGCTCTAGGGAAGCACGGGTGGGGCCATGATGAGGGGTGGGGCCATGACGGGAGATATCCGCCCTGCCATTGGCTGTGCGCCGACCACGGGACCGCGTTACAGCACGGGAAGATAAAATTCTTGTCTTACCTGCTAGCGTACGCTTCACAGCGCTTCGCGTGCTCACACACACACACACACACACAGCCACTTGGGCCTGCCCCATAGAGGCTGTGCTCTTGTGGGTGGCGTACACAACCACCGGGGACTCGGCCAAAGACAGAGGTCATTACACTCTGCTTATATTACGCAACCTCTCTGCAACATTTGACACCGTGGACCACCCTCTTCTCCTTCACATTCTCCATCCTTTTGGTATTCGTATCAAAGCTCTATCCTGGAACTCCTCTTGCCTCTCCCATCGTACTTTCGGTGTCTCTTTTGCCAACACCTCCTCCTCTATCGATCTCTCTGTGGGGGAACCCCAAGGCTCTGTCTGGGACCTCTTCTCTTTTCTCTTTACACACTCTCTCTAGGTGACCTAATCACATCTCTTTGGTTCAAATATCTATCACCTCTATGCTGGTGACACACAAATTACACCTGTTGTACAGACTAAAGTTTCTGATTGTCTCTGCTATATTATCCTGGATGGCCCTCCACCGACTTAAACTTAAAATGGCAACAAATGAGCTCCTCATACTTCCTCCCAAACCTGGCTCACTACCGCCTTCCACATTACTGTTGGAAGTACTATCATTCACCAGTAGCCCAAGCACGCTGCCTAGGGGTCACACACTGCTCCTCTCACATTCAAAAGGTAGCTAAAACCTGTCGTTTTTTTCCTCCACAATATTACAAAGATACGCCCTTTCCTCTGTTGCTCGACTGCTACAACTCTGACACAGACCCTCATTTTCTCCCGTCTCGATTACTGTAACCTCCTGCTGTCCGGCCTTCCTTCCTCCCACCTGTCTCCCCTACAATCTATCCTAAAAACTGTTGCCAGAATCACTCTACTCTTTCCTAAGTCTGTCTCCGCGTCTTCCCTACTGAAATCACTCCCCTGGCTTCCTATCAAATTCCGTATTACACATTCAATCCTCCTCACTTTTAAAGCTTTACACTTTTCTGCCCCTCCTTACATCTCAGCCCTAATTTCTCGCTATGCACCACCCCAACTCTTGCTTTCTGCTTAAGGAAACATATGAGTAGCTCCATGACTGATAATTTACACCTCATACATAAACCTCATACACACGCACTTACCAGAACGCCCTCCTACTGTCTCTACCTTGTAAGCTCTTCGGAGAAGGGACTCCTTTTCCTAAATGTTACTTTTATGTCTGAAGCACTTCCCCGTTTATGTGTTATGTATATGATTGTCACGTATATTACTGCTGTGAAGCGCTATGTACATTAATGGCGCGATATAAATAAAGACATACATTCATACATGCAGAGTAATTCACACAGCACTCGTTCGTTCATGCAGAATAACATGCGATCAGGCAAGCAAACAGTACTTTTTTAAGCAAACCTACCACAGTATCAGTACTTTTAAATCCAAATTTGACACAGTACCAGTACTGATGGCACTGTCAGGCATTCCTTGTTCTTCACATGTAAATCCAATAGATGGCGCTGTGAAACATCTTAACTATTATTTGTAACCTATAGATGGCGCTGTGACATTCATAATGCTTTTCATGTAAAGCCAACAGATGGCGCTGTGAAATGTATTGTATTGTATGTCTTTATTTATATAGCCAGGATCCAGGGCAGGAAGGGAGCGATGTCATCAGGTACACCCAAAAGAAAAAAAAAAGCTGTGTGTGCTGTGCACGCGCATAGTAAGTGAAACTTCTTTGACTTTTGTCACAGAAATTGTATTTGTGTTGGTGATGTTTTAATTAAAAATCAAAATACAAGTTAATTGACAAAACGCAAATAAATTTGACAGAATGCGCGTGCTCGGCACACATCCCCTGTATTAGCTATTTGCACTGATTGTTCGCGTGTGACCGAGTGTGCGCGCGTGTGAACGAGAGTGCGCGCGTGTGAACGAGAGTGCGCGCGTGTGACCGAGTGTGCGCGCGTGTGACCGAGTGTGCGCGCGTGTGACCGAGTGTGCGCGCGTGTGACCGAGTGTGCGCGCGTGTGACCGAGTGTGCGCGCGTGTGACCGAGTGTGCGCGCGTGTGACCGAGTGTGCGACTGTGACTGAGTGTGACCTTACATATCCCCTTGCACATCACCCCTCCTGCACATCACCCCTCCTGCACCTTGCATATCCCCCTGCACATCACCCCCCCCTCCACATCACCCCTCCTCCACATC
>CM071567.1:40774428-40790555 GCA_036426205.1 Ascaphus truei | reverse complement strand
TTATAACATGCACACCACCAATAGATGGCGCTATAAGAATTTGGGAATCTTGGTTATCCACATGGGCAGCACTCACCCACAACCAATAGATTGCGCTATAAGATATTGGGAATCTGGTTTACACATGCACACACACCAATATGAGCGCTATAAGATATTTGGGAATCTTGTTATGCACATGCACACACCAAATAATGGCACTATAAGATATTTGGGGAATCTTTTTATAACACACATACACCAATAGATGGCACTATAAATGCTTGTGAATCTTGTGTATACATATAACCAATAGATGGCGGCTGTGAAATATTTTTCATTCTTTTTGTATCGCCCCTCCCCCCTCACCGCTCTGTAATAGATGGCGCAGAGAAAATTGTATTTAATTTTCCTAACAAAGAACATATGGCGCTTTGAAATCTCTGATCTATTACATATAAACATGGATATAAAAGAGCAATACAGGCACTCTATGTAATAAAATCCAAAGAACCTGGTGTTCAGCGATACTGTGGAGCAATTTGTGTACCGCTTTTCAAAATTTTGGGGTAATAAGTGGGAGAAGGCAAGGCACTTTGGTCTTAACCAAAAAAAGTGTTTGTGTCGAGCACCGCGCATTTTAAGTGAAACTTCTTTGTGTTTTGTCACAGAAATTATATTGTGATGATGGTGTTGTTTAATTAAAGAAAATCAAAACACATTTCAGTGCCAAAACTATAGAAGATTGACTTAGAATGCGTGTTTTAGCTTTTTGCACTTCTTGATATTTGCTGAGTCTCTCTCTCTCTCTCCTCTCTCGTCCCTCTCTCTCTCTCTCTCTCTCTCTCCTCGCTCTTTCTCTCTCTCTCCTCTCTTCCTCCCTTCGTGGCCGCGGCGGGGACCTCTTCTCTCGTCTCTCTCTTCTTCCTCTTCGCTTTTCTCTCCTCATCCTTCTCTCTCTCTCTCTCTCAGTCTCCGTCTGCCGTGTCCTTCTGTTGGTGGCCAGTGGCCTTCTTGCACCGGCGCACCTAGCTGTAGCATCCGGCCCCTTCTCTCTCTACCCAAACCCCGTACGAGGTGCGATCTGTCAGCTGCCTGAGTTTTCCTGCCTGGAGTCAGCCCCCACTCTCGTCCCCCTGTCGGAGGCTGTGTGGCGTGTGTCGGCTGGCCTTCCTCTCTCCGATGACTGCTGGCTGTTGGAAGTTGACGTCGCTGATGGCCTCTCTGGCCAGCTGCCACACTTTAATGCCGTCACCACGCCCCGCACACACTCGGAGACTCATTAAAGTCAAACAGCATGGGTGTTTTCTTGACTTCGCTAGATCAAGAATTTGGGCTGCCTCTCGACTTATACTATATGTGCTATTAACCGAATCAGCTTAAGTAGGAGGTCTGTGCACGAATGGGTCCTCTGGCTTTGTTACAGGGTAGGATAGCCGTCCTCCCAGGTCCACATCTCCGCCACTGCACCTTTTGGTATGGAGATGGTATTCCCTTGACAAAAACTCGGCCTGCATCAGGGGCTGGGGTGGCTCCGGCACAACACCCCCCCCGGGCTAAGTCCCATCCTCAAAAGAGGAAAACGCCTGATGTGAACTCCGGCTTGGCGGGCCGTTGGGCCAGAGGGAGGATGAGACGGAGTCCTGAATTCTACTGGAGGGAGGCATCAATGTCGCGAGGACCTAGGCGCTTGAGGCTAAATCCTCAGGGGAAATTGAACGTCGAGGAATGGTCCTACTTCGAGAGACAGTCCAAGGGCATGCACCCTCGCCCTTGAAGTGGCTTGGGCCCTTCATTGATAGGGGGGGGGGAATAAATCAAAAGGCGTGACATCACATCATACCATGCAGTCCGATTTATCCTGGACAGACTTTTTCTCCTGGGGTAAGGTGTGCGCAAAGAAGTTGTCCCGTCAAGAAATGTAAATAGCCGAATAGAATTTAACTTTTTTGGTTAAAGGAGTGCTTTGGCTTCCTCTAGCCTATTCATCATATAAAGAGCAGATGGCACTGTCAGAACATCGGCTGTGTTCTTTATAACATGTAAAATCCGCAATAGATGGCGCTGTCGAAACATCTTAACTATTACATGTAACGGCTATAGATGGCGCTGTGACATTCATTTATGCTTTTCATTTAAAGCTGTTAAAAGTCTAACTTCATATATAGACCACCAATGGCGCTGTGAAATGTCTGTAACTCTATATATAAACGCCAACAGATGCCTCTGAATATATTAATTATGCTTTCGCAAATAACAATTGTATGTCGCTGTTTGATGGGGCTATTGTATTTTTGTACAAAAAACTATTTATATCAGCAGTACCAGTACTTTAAAATACAAACCTGCGTGCCACAGTACGCAGTACTTTTAAAATACAACCCGACACATCCGGTACCAGCAGCTGATGGCCGCTGTTAGACATTCCCTTGTTCTTTAGCATGTAATTCCAATAGATGGCGCTGTGAAACATCTTAACTATGATCATGGAACCTATAGATGGGGGCGCTGTGACATCATTATGCTTTCATTTTAAGAAGGCTGTGAAAATGTACTGTACTTCTATATAAACCAATCGAGTCTGGCGCTGTGAATTGTCTGTACTTCTATATATAACACTGACAGATGGTTCTGATAGAGTAGTACTTATAGTATTATATTCCAGATAAAGCAAATTGATGTCTCTGTTTGATGCTTTTGATTGTGTAGGCAAAAAACTAAAAAATGTATGACGGTATACTTATCCTATATCTGTATATATGCATTTATAGTCTGAGTTTTTTGTTGAAGAAACCCAAACCCTTTAAACTCAATTAAATTACTTGTCATAGACTGAAAACCTGCTCAGTTTAGTTTTTTGGTGGAACCATCGTTGATCCTGAGTTATTTACCTTTTTGATAGGGTATCCTTCTTCTGGTACCGGACGCTAAATTCTCATCGGACTAAAGCAGCTCCTTCAATCGGAGACGCAATGCGTCCCGATCAGCGGCGGTGCACAACCGCCCCCACTGGTCAAACTTCACATCAGCACTCATTCCTTTCATGCGATCAGGCAAGCACAACACAAACCGACTTTTATCCAAACCTTCCACAGTACCAGTACTTTTATATCGCCAAGCCTAACAATACTTCTAATAATAATATACAACAAGCGCTCTACTATTATTCCAAACCAATGGTGTCTATAGCCTAATGTAGCGACGTGATTATAGTGGCACAGATTAATAAATGAAATTGTGACTACAGTGAAAAATCTACCAAATCAGCGTGATAACCCAAAACTCAATAGTGAATCCTAAGTGACTATGGTTCATAGCTTAGGAAGGTCAGCCAAAAGCTCATAAACAGCACAATCAAATCCACAGGACGTGTACAATGCATAATAGAAAGGACACAAAAGTCCTTGGTGCAAAATAGTCATAATACCGAGTCCTGGGTCTGGATTATGATACTTAGACCACCAGCCGAGACGCAGTATAAGTCCTATCCAGAGGAGAGATAAAGGAAATAGAGATCCGCTTCTGGCAACACCACAGTCGACCCAGAAGAAAGAGAATAGAGGATTCAGGGAAAGAGAGGAGGAAGGCGAAAGGAAAAAACTCATAGCAAGGGAAACAAGCCACCGTCAAAAAGAGCACAACTTCAACATCAGTCAATTATGAATTAACTGTGCCGTTTAAAATAATAGATCTTCATAAGGGCCTGCCATTCGCACGCAAGCAAACACGGGACCAAATATAGTCCAATCGATACATAGATTACACACATTTGTACAAGACGCCTCACACTGAAGAAATACTATATGAAGCTGCCGGAGCAACTAATGAGAAAAAACAGAATGCTGCATTAGAATATTACGCTAAACTCAATATAAAGATACACAAATAGAACAGCGATGCTATACTAATTGGCATTAAACTGCTCCCGCAGCTGGCCCAAACTCTTCACCCAGAGAGAAAAGTCAATTGTGATTGCAAAAATAGACCTATAGCGCACAAGAGAGTAAGAACAAAAAAACAGAACATAGTGTAATCGGTAAGTATTAGATATATCTTGCTCTGCTATAGGAAATGATGCAGCGTACTAACATAATAATTCAAATCTAGGGCCAGCAACTGTGTCTCTAGCTGGATAGTTGTAAAGTAGATCCGCTTCGCCACTTCCCTCAGCTCCTCTGTGAGAGATTCAGATGCTTAGCTCGGCCCCCGGAGTGTTTTTTCCTCTTCACTTGTAGGGAGCGTTCGCCGACTGGTAGGTTTTGCATCTATAACCGCTTCCTCTTACGGTAGGATGACTGCTCAGCGGGCTCTCAAAATACGATTTGGGAACAGATAATGAAAAGACGGGAGAGAGAAAGTCCCCCTAGCATACTTCCTTTCTCCTTTTTTTGTGTAATTTTTTCGGCCTTGTGTTTCATGTTGTTTTCTCCTTTTACACTCCCCCCCTCCACCCCTCACTTTGGGTGACATGTCACCATTGTGCCACTTAGTCGTTTCTACAACACATATTGATTTATTTGTGGTTTAGTTTTATTATTAAATATATTATCTTCATTACAATTGTGTTCCAATATTTAGCTATAGACCGTGAGTGTCTGGTACAGCTTACTGTCGATTTGTTAGTACTTCTTCACAGGGTAATAAGGGTCCGCCTTTTGTTCCGTGCACCCTGCATTTGCATAAATAATATCACTATCCAGTGTGCTGTCTATCGCCCCCGCTTTCTCCCTTAAACAATTATAGTAATTCTCCATACTTTGTTTTCATTCACAACCTTCCTTTTTTTCACTTATTTTGGTTATAACTCCAACACTTATTCCACGACTACACCTGCGTTTCACCACATAAGAATCTCAGTTTCTTGCAACACCTGATCTCATTACTCCACACAAACTGGGCAGCATCTGAAAGAACCCTGTTTTTCATCAACCATACATATGATCATTGTCCCATTAATGACATGGACCATGGTCCACACACCTGGTCGGCAGGCAGGCACCCTGCTATAAACTGATCTCACTCTGCTGGTGCTTAGAGTTCACTACACACACATTCCACCCCAGCCGTGAGTAGGAGACAACATACAGTGAAGTAAAATGAAAAACAAACATGCAAGTGAAGTTGTGAAGAGGTAGTAACATTGATAACGTACAATACAAAACAGGCATACCCTCGCTTTAAGTACACTCCACTTTAAGTACACCTCCGAGTAGTACATATCCCTCGAATAGCAAACGGCATGCCACGCATGTGCCTGTCATCCACGTCTCTGAACAGCAATACCGGCTCCCTACCTGTACGCGAATCTGTGGCAAGCCGGGGAGAGCTATAGAGCCTGTTACAATGCGTTATTATACATCATTTAAGTGCACGATATATAACGATTGCAGCTACAGTACATGCCATCGCTACGTTGGGGAAACGGTAGTGCTTCAGCACTTTAAGTACAGTTTTGCGCTTTTACAATACATGCTTCCGGTCCATTGCGTACGTCATGCGGGGTATGCCTGTAATACATGTCTAGTGTTGGAATGGATAATATGGGTCAGGTCCAGATGTATAGGAAAAATAAGAATGTGGGCCCTCGCCGGGCATAGGCTCAAGTGATTATAGTACCATAAAGCAAATACAGAAAAAAACAATGCATTATAGACAAAAAATCATGGGCAATCAGTATATAGAGATAAGATTCAGACAACAACAATGTAGATCTTCTAATATATTTATTCTTTTTGTTGCAACTTGGTGAATTAATTTCTTCTTAATCAAAATTATTGTGGAATTAAACCCACAACACACTTCTATATTCCCAACTTAGATGTGTATTGAATGGGCAGTAGTTGGAGTCCAAGTATATGGTAAGGGGAAACAGGCAATCTGGATCCTTTTCACCTGATTTATAACTTTGAATTCCTTCAGTTGGCCCTCAGGAGGATCATACGGATAACACTTTGTGAGGCTATAATATGGAACTCGTGGTGTAGTCAATCAGGCTTGTGAAGAAGAATTCATTGGTGCATACAATTTATTAAACAGGGACTTGGTTACAACAATAATCACTAAGCAGAAAATGCAGTTGTATGTCTGCGTTTGGATAGCTGCCCGCATGCTCTTTTTGGGGGTCTCTGTCCTGTCCGTGTGCAGCTGGCTTTAAATATGCAAAATTTCCTTCTCCGGCGCTTAATTCACTCGATTTGTCTTGGCGTGGTGCAGGTACTTCTGGAGAATGGAGGTAGGGGCCGATAAGCCGTACTGTGTGAGCGCTTCGTATATTCTACTCACAGGGCGCATGGCGCGAGCTGCGTCTTCGTTTGGACCAAGGGAATCCATGCTTCGTAGCACTATGGCTATCGTGAGGCTCAATCTCGGCAACGCTTTCGCTATGAAGGCTTCGTCAGGCGTCCCTGACAAAGCTTCATAGCGAACCGGCATTGGATTGAACCTCACGATCGCGCCGTAGTGTGGTAGGGGCGTTTAGCACACACCAATAGATGGCGCTATAAGATATTTGGGAATCTTGGTTATGCACATGCACACACACCAATAGATGGCACTATAAGATATTTGGGAATCTTGTTTATACACACATACACCAATAGATGGCACTATAAGATGCTGTGAATCTTGTGTATACATATAACCAATAGATGGCGCTGTGAAATATTTTTCATTCTATTTTGTGTATCGCCCCTCCCCCCTCACCGCTCTGTAATAGATGGCGCAGAGATAAATTGTATTTAATTTTCCTAACAAAACGAACATATGGCGCTTTGAAATCTCTGATCTATTACATATAAACATGGATAATAAAAGAGCAATACAGGCACTCTATGTAATGAAAATCCAAAGACCTGGTGCTCAGCGATACTGTGGAGCAATTGTGTACCGCTTCAAAAGTTTTCGGGTAATAAGTGGAGGAAGCAAGGCACTTTGGTCTTAACCAAAAAAAGTGTGTGTGTCGAGCACGCGCATTTTAAGTGAAACTTCTTTGTGTTTTGTCACAGAAATTATATTTGTGATGGTGTTTTTAATTAAAAATCAAAACACAATTTCAGTGCCAAAACTTATAGAAGATTGACTTAGAATGCGTGTTTTAGCTTTTGGCATTCTTCGATATTTGTGAGTCTCTCTCTCTCTCTCCTCTCTCAGTCCCTCTCTCCCATCCTCTCTCTCTCTCGCTCTCCCTCTCTCTCTCCTCTCTTCCTCCCTTCGTGGCCGCGGCGGGGACCTCTTCTCTCGTCTCTCTCTTCTTCCTCTTCGCTTTTCTCTCCTCATCCTTCTCTCTCTCTCTCTCTCTCGTCTCCGTGTCCTGCTGTTGGTGAGCCAGTGCCTTCTGCACAGGCGCACCTAGCTGGAGCCAGCCGCCCCTTCTCCTCTACCCCCGCCGGAGGTGCGAGCTGTCACTGCCTGAGTTTCCTGGCCTGGAGCAGCCCCCACTCTCTCCCCCTGGCGGAGCTGGTGTGCGTGTGTCGCTGCCTTCCTCCTCTCCGATGACTGCTGCTGTTGGAAGTTGACGTCGCTGATGGCCTCTTCTGCCAGCAGTGCCATCACTTCCGTCACCCCCACACTAAGGAGACTCATTAAGGTCAAAACAGCATGGGTGGTTTCTTGGACTTTCGGCTAAGATCAAGAATTTGCCTCTCGACTATACTATATGGCTATTACCAATGCAGCTTAAGTAGGATGGTCTGTGGCACGAATGGGTCCTCTGGCTTGTTGAGGGGTAGGATAGCCCCAGGTCCACATCTCCCCTGCACCTTTTGGCTATGGAGGGATGGTATTCTTACAACCGGCCCATTAGGGCTGGGGTGCTCCGGCACAACCCACGGGCTAGTCACCATCCCTCAAAAGAGGGAAAACGACCTGATGTGAACTCCCTTGCGGGCCGGTTGGCCAGAGGGAGGAGGAGACGGATGTCCTGAATTCTAATGGAGGGAGGCATCAATGTCCCCGAGGACCTAGGCCTTGAGGCTTAAATCCTCAGGGAAATGAACCGAGGACTGGTCCTACTTCGAGAGGACAGTCCAAGGGCATGCACCCTCGCCACTGAAGTGGCTTGGGCCCTTCATTGAGAGGGGGGGGGGGAAATAAATCAAAAGCAGTGACATCACATTCATTACCATGCAGTCCATTTACTGGCACAGACTTTTTCTCATGTGGTAGGTGTGCGCAAAGAAGTTTCACTTCAAAAATGTAAATAAGCCAAATAGAAATTAAACTTTTTTGGTTTAAAGGAAGTGCTTTGCTTCCTCTACCTATTACTTATAAAGAGCAGATGGCACTGTCAGACATTCCTTGTTCTTTACATGTAAATCCAATAGATGGCGCTGTGAAACATCTTAACTATTACATGTAACCTATAGATGGCGCTGTGACATTCATTATGCTTTTCATGTAAAGCTGTGAAAAGTCTATACTTCTATATATAACCAACAGATGGCGCTGTGAAATGTCTGTACTTCTATATATAACCAACAGATGGCTCTGAGATATATTAATTATGCTTTCCAAATAAAGCAAATTGATGTCGCTGTTTGATGCTATTGTATTGTGTACAAAAAACTAATTTATATCACAGTACCAGTACTTTAAAATACAAACCTGCCACAGTACCAGTACTTTAAAATACAAACCTGACACAGTACCAGTACTGATGGCACTGTTAGACATTCCTTGTTCTTTACATGTAATTCCAATAGATGGCGCTGTGAAACATCTTAACTATTACATGTAACCTATAGATGGCGCTGTGACATTCATTATGCTTTTCATGTTAAGCTGTGAAATGTCTGTACTTCTATATATAACCAACAGATGGCGCTGTGAAATGTCTGTACTTCTATATATAACCAACTGACAGATGGTTCTGATATATAGTAATTATAGTAATTATTCCAGATAAAGCAAATTGATGTCGCTGTTTGATGCTTTTGTATTGTGTACAAAAAAACTAAATGATATGACGGATACTTATCCTATATCTGTATATATGCATTAGTCTGAGTTTTGTTGAAGAATCCCAAACCCTTTAAACCAAGTTAAATTACTTCAGAACTGAACCGTGCTCAGTTTAGTTTTGGGAAACTCGTGGATCCTGAGATTATTTACCTTTTTGAAGTGAAACTTCTTTGCTGGCACCGACCTAAATTCTCATAGGACTAAAGCTCCTTCATGGAGACGCAAATGCGTCCCGATCAGGCGCGTGCACAACCGCCCCCACTGGGTCAAACTTCACACAGCACTCAGTCGTTCATGCGATCAGGCAAGCACACCGTACTTTTATATCCAAACCTGCCACAGTACCAGTACTTTTATATCCAAACCTAACAAATACTTCTAATAATAATATACAACTAAGCGCTCTACCTATTAATTCCAAACCAATGAGGTGTCGATGCCTAATGTACCGATAGTGATTATAGTGCACAGAATAATAAATATTAAATTGTGACTACAGTGAAAAATCTACAAATAATGAGTGATAACCCAAAATCAATTAGTGAATCCTAAGTGACTAGTGGGTCAGTACTTAGGAAGGCAGCCAAAAGGCCATACAGCAAGTCAATCCAAAGGACGTGTACAATGCAATAATAAAGAGAACAAAAGTCCTTGGTGCAAAATAGTCAATAATACCAGTCCTGGATTATGATACTTAGACCACCACAGAGACCAGTATACCTATCCAGAGAGAGAGAAAGGAATAGAGAGTCCCTTCTGGAAACACCACAGTCACCCAGAAGAAAGCGAATAGAGGATTCAGAGGAAAGAGAGGAGGAAGGCGAAAGGAAAAAACCAGAGCAAGGGAAACACCGGTAAAAAAGAGCAACATCTTCAACATCAGCAATTATGAATTAACTGCAGTTGAAAATAATGATCTTTCATAAGGGCTCAATTTCGCACCAACACGGGGACCAAATATGTCCAATCGATACATAGATGTACACACATTTGTAAGACGCCTCACACTGAAGAAATACTATATGAAAGATGCCGTGAGCAAACTAATGAGAAAAAACAGAAATGCGCAGTAGAATATACGCTAAACCAATTAAAGGATACACAAATAGAACACGATCTATACTAAATGCATTAAACTCTCCCAGCAGCTGGCCCAAACTCTCACCCAGAGAGAAAAGTCCAAATGTGATTGCAAAAAAGGACCTATAGCGCACAGGAGAGAAGAAAACAAAAACAGAACATAGTGTAATCTGTAAGTAATAGATAGATCTTCCCTGCTATAAGAAATGCACGTACAAGATAATAATTCAAATCAAGCAAAGCAAATGGTCCTAGCTGGATACGTTGTAAAGGGGATCCGCGTCGCCAAACTTCACTCAGCTCCTCTGTAGAGATACAGATGCTTAGCTCGGCCAGGAGGGTTTTTCTTCACTTGTAGGAGCTTCCTCTGAACTGGTAGGTTCAGCTATAACCGCTTCCTCTTAACTGATAGGCTCAGCGAGGCTCCAAAATAGATTTGGGAACAGATAAGGAAAAGAGGGAGAGAGAAAGTCCCCCTAGCATACTTTCCGTTCTCCTTTTTTTGTGTATTTTCCTTGTGTTTCATGTTTTTTCCCCTTTTCCTCCCCCCCCCACCCCTCACTTTGTGACATGCCCATTGTGACACTGGTTTCTACAAACACATTTGATTTATTTGTGGTTTGTTTTATTATTAAATATATTTTCTTCATTACAATTGTTTTCATCATTTAGCTATTAGACAGTGAGTGCTGGTACTTACGTCGATTTGTTAGTACTTTACAGGGGAATAAGGGTCCCCTTTTGTTCCGTGCACCCTGCATTTGCATAAATATATCACTATCAGTGTGCTGTCTATCGCCCCCCTTTCCCCTTAAACAATGTACTGTAATTCTACATACTTTGTTTCACACCTTCCTTGTTTTAACTTATTTTGGTTATAACTCCACACTTATTCCAACTGACCACACTGCGTTTCACTCACATATATCTCAGTTCTTGCAACACCTGATGCTCATACTCGCAAAGAACTGGCAGCATCTGAAAAACACTGTTTTCAACCATACATGATCATTGTCCCCATGAATGACATGGACCATTCCACACACCTGGGTCCAGCAGGCACCCTGCGATAAACTGATCTCTCTGCTGGTGCTTAGATGCACGTACACACACATCCACCCCAGCCGTGGAGAGGAGACAAAATACAGTAAGTAAATGAAAACAAACATGCAAGGAAGTTGTAAAGAGGTAGTACATTGATAAAGTACAATACAGGCATACCCCGCTTTAAGTACACTCACTTTAAGTACACTCGCGAGTAAGTACATATCGCCCAATAGGCAAACGGCAGCTCACGCATGTGCCTGTCATCACGTCCTGAACAGCAATACCGGCTCCCTACCTGTACCGAATCTGTGCGCAAGCGGGGAGACTATAGAGCCTGTTACAAATGCGTTATTTACATCAGTTAAGCACGTATATAACGATTGCAGTACAGTACATGCATCGATACGTGGGGAAAAGGTAGTGCTTCACTTTAAGTACATTTTCGCTTTACATACATGCTCCGGTCCCATTGCGTACGTTAATGCGGGGTATGCCTGTATACATTTCTAGTGTTGGAATGGATAAAATGGTCAGGCCAGATGTATAGGAAAAATAAGAATGGCCTCCGGCGCATAGGCTCAAGTGGATTATATGGACATAAAGAAATACAGAAAAAAACAATGCATTAATAGACAAACCATTGCAATCAGTATATAGAGGATAGATTCACAACAATGTAGAATCTTCTAATATATTTATTCTTTTTGTTGCAACTTGGTGAATTAATTTCTTCTTATCAAAATTAATTGTGGAATTAACCCACAACAACTTCTATATTCACCAACTTAGATGTGTATTGAATTGCAAGTTGGAGTCCAAGTGAATATGGTAAGGGGGAGAACAATCTGGATCATTTTCACCTGATTTATAACTTTGAATCCTTCAGTTGCCCTCAGAGGATAATTGACGGATTAACACTTTGTGAGCTTATAAGATGGAACTCTGTGGTGTAGTCAATCAGGCTTGTGAAGAAAGAATATCATGGTGCAATACATTTATTACAGGGACTTGGTTAAAACAATAATGCACTAACAGAAAAGCAGTTGTATGTCTGCGTTGTGGATAGCTGCCCAGCTCTTTTCTGGGGTCTCTGTCCTGTCCGTGTGCAGCTTGGCTTTAAATAATGCAAATTTCTCCGGCTCTTAATATCCTCTTGCTTGCGTGCAGCTTCTGGAGAAGTAGGTAGCCGATAATGCAGGACTGTGTGCGCTCGTGTTCTACTCACGGGGCGCATGCGCGAGCTGCCGTCTTCCGTTTGGACAAGGGAATCCATGCGTCGTACAACTATGGCTATCTGTGAGGCTCAATCCAACGCGTTTCGCTATGAAGCTTCGTCAGGCGTCCCTGACAAAGCTTCATAGCGAAACGCATTGGATTGAACCTCACAGATCGCCGTAGTGGGGATAGCGGTTAGCGCTGCTTTCCTTTCCTTTACAGGCCAGATGTATGTATTTATTATATTTGTGTCCTTGCAAAGACGGAATTACTTCTTTCAAGCCAATCAAGAATAAGAACTTTACCAAATCAACATTACAACATAAGGAACAGAAAAGTTAAGAAAAAAAGGATTAAAAGACATGCAGTGTAATGTGGGGGAAATGGGATTTGCAATGGATGGCCATTGAATCGGTGATTAATTTACACTTTTCGATTTTCGTTCACTTGTTAGTTTACCAAGGTCTGAGGAGACATGAAAATAAATCGTTTATCATCCATCACATGTGCAATATGTGTTTTGTTTTCTTAAATTGAGTTTCTTCTTGTTTTCAGATTGTATTAGCAACGAATATTGCAGAAACAGGCATTACAATACCAGATGTGGTGTTTGTTATTGATGCTGGAAGAACTAAGGAAAATAGGTATGTCATCCTGGGGGCACCACAGTGTTCTTATATATTGCGTCAGGAAATTACTTCCTGATCATACAGTGTTCTTGCATATTGTGAGAGGAAATTACTTCCTGATCATACAGTGTTCTTGCATATTGTGTAGGAAATTACTTCTCTGATCTACACGTGTTTCTTGCATATTGTGTGAGGAAATTACTTCCTGATCATACAGTGTTCTTGCATATTGTGAGAGGAAATTACTTCCTGATCATACAGTGTTCTTGCATATTGTGTGAGGAAATTACTTCCTGATCATACAGTGTTTTTTGTAAATTGTGTGGGACAACTGCGCTCCAGTGTTTGATCACACAAATGATGGAAAAAGGAACTCAGGCTATAAGACATAACATCCTCTGTGGGGCCAAAGATCCCTGAGGTAGGGGCAAGCATAAAACCCCCATAATACCTCCAATAGGGATGGTCCCCCTCAAAGTGTTAAAGTACTTGCATATTGCACTGGTCCTTTGGATTCCTGGTAGACGTGCAGCCCAAGTAGATATGGATGCCTGTAGAAAAAAGAGGAAACTGGCGCACAGTCCAATGAAGTGGGTCCCAGGATAACAAAAATAAATATTTATTGATGTGAAAACATCCAACAAACGGAGGATGTTGGATGTTTTCACATCAATAAATGTTTATTTTTGTTATCCTGGGACCCACTTCATTGGACTGTGCGCCAGTTTCCTCTTTTTTCCATACAGTGTTCTTACATATTGTGTGAGGAAATTACTTCCTGATCATACACCGTGTTCTTACATATTGTGTGAGGAAATTACTTCCTGACCATACAGTGTTCTTACATATTGTGTGAGGAAATTACTTCCTGATCATAGACACACCGTTTCTTATTGTGGTAACATTAAATTGTTTTATTTGAGTTACTTTGTGCATTGTTATGATTATACTTTCTGTCCCCTACATATATACATGTATTTACTGTGCACTGAGAGTAAAACATGTATGGATAACACAGTGTTAAAATATTAGATTGTATAAAAAAAATGAAGCAGACAATATTGTGTATATTGAAGATGCTATCACAAATCGGACAAAATCAAACTAATGGCATTTGAATATACAATAGTCATCATACTAGAAGTATTTGTTAAAGTTGTCAGTGTAGGTTTGTAAATGTGTGAACATGAAACCTGAAATGGTTCCTCTCCTTCAGCTTCTCCCTTTGTGGGATACAACTTTGTCACGTCTAATGGCCATAATGAGAAAGCAAGTCCTCTTCTCTACCTGATTAAAGTAGAGATCGCACCGGAGCAAAAACATCAGGACATCCAGGGAACAAATTAATAATCTGAAAAAGTTTGAGAAGGGATTTTTTAAAATGTCTTTTTAAGCCACCTGTGTCACGGGGTTACTGGTTTGTTTTTCTTCACTGTTAGGTTTCATGAAAGCAGCCAGATGAGCTCGTTGGTGGAGACATTTGTAAGCAAAGCCAGCGCTCTGCAGCGCCAGGGAAGAGCTGGGCGTGTCCGGGATGGGTTCTGTTTCCGACTCTACACAAGGGAGAGGTACAGTGCAAACTGTCTGAGTAACAAACCCAATCCTGCAGGGCGCACAGGGCTGAAGACTCTCTTTAGCTTTGACGGTTTAATGCCTCCAACATGTTGCTTCACATTGCAAGCTCCTGTGTCCCGAAAAAAGGCTTAAAAAGCAATTTATCATGTGAGCAATTGGATAATCATTGTAACGTTCATTAAAGCACCTTTTCATTTTGGAACTGCTAGTGCAATCCATTTCTCCAGCACTGGAGAGTTCAAAATAAAGATAAGACTCGCATTACATAGCAGGTTGATGTATTACAGAGTTGGGAAATATTCTGATGTCATCGTAATATCGCCATAAGAAAAAAGTGACAAACTCAATATTTTCATTTTTTTTAATTGTGATACTATTGTCTGTCACCCGTGCCGTTAGTGACATACGAGGGACAGTTGGTGACGGGGGGTGTAGCTGTAGCCTGGGTAAAGGCCGGGGGCCCGCTCTCTTGGGGGTCCGCTCTCTTGGGTGACAATATTTGTCTCCAACTGCGCATGCGCGAATCTGCCGATCTGCTCGCCTACTGCGCATGCGCTCCAGCACCCAGCAACATTTTGCCCAGGGGCCCACGCATGTCCAGCTACAACACTGGTTGTTGACTTCCTGTTTAAGATGCGGCAGCCTCATAGAAGGCAGATCTGCCAATGTAAGAGGAGGTCTCGGCCGCCTCCTTCACTCTCCAGCCCTCGGTGATCGCTGGTGCAGCTATCCCTCCTCTGTTTGCCCTATTCATCTTAATCCCTTCCCTACACCCATCTCTGATATTCAGATAGGTGGAAGGAAGGGCGTTTTATATATTGTTTAAATATACAGCTAAACCCCGTTATAACGCGGGTCTCGGGGTCCACCCCGAGACCACCGCGTTACTAACGGGGTCGCGGAAAAAAAAATGGCCGCCGCTTTAATGCAGATTCATCCCGCGGGACAGGAGATGGGAGCGGGCATTTCCTCCCTCCCCGCTTCCCCCTGTCACCGCGGGACAGCCCGCGGGGAAGGAGATGGGAGCGGGGATGTCCCTCCGGTCCCCGCTTACCTCTGATCCCTCCACGTGCCCGGTGCTCCCGCTGCCTGCATGGAGGTGGTAGCGGGGGGTTTCTTCTCCCCACCGCTGTCCCTGGCGCTCCCGCTGCCTGCGCGGGAGGAGGGGGGGGAGCGGGTGGTGGTGCTGGTCGCGGCCTTTCCTCTGCTCCGACCCCACCCCCTGTCTGTGTAGAGTGAGAGAGTGTGTGTATGTATATATGGGAGAGAAAGTGTGTATGTGGGTGTGAGTGTGTGTAAGTGTCTGTGAGTGTGTGTAAGTGTCTGAGTGTGTGTGTAAGTGTGTAAGTGTCTGTGAGTGTCTGTGAGTGTGTGTAAGTGTGTGTGTGTGTGTGTGTGTGTGAGTGTCTGTGAGTGTCTAAGTGTGTGTAAGTGTGTGTAAGTGTCTGAGTGTGTGTGTAAGTGTCTGTGAGTGTGTGTGAGTGTGTGTGTGTGTGTGTGAGTGTGTGTAAGTGTGTGCAGTGTGTGTGCAGTGTGTCAGTGTGTGCAGTGTGTGCAGTGTGAGCAATGAGCAGTGTGTGTGCAGTGTGTGTGCAGTGTGTCAGTGTGTGCCGTGTGAGCAATGAGCAGTGTGTGTGCAGTGTG